>OVBE01015589.1:175-11394 GCA_900406425.1 Iberis pinnata | reverse complement strand
GCCTGAGTTATTATTACAACACATGAATATTGTAAGAATTAAAAACATAGAGTGACAGTGAATATGATAGTACATTGTTTTGGCCCGCTATGTCAGCTCGCGCCAGTTGTTGATTTACCGCATTTTCTTTGTTTTCTCACTCTATGTTGTTTTGTTTGTGTTTGTCTCTAGGGTTTTCTTGTTTTGGCCCCTGGATCTTGAGGTTGAGGTGAAAGGATTTGGAAACTTCAGCTTCAAATTTTATGCGCTTTCCCTTCACTGTCTTGATTGAAATATTCATTGCAAACCCCAACAATGTTAAAAAATTAAAAAGAAGAGAGAGAGAGAGAGAGGAAGATGTGGTTCTCTGAGATACGGTTCTGAATTTATTTAAAGATAATTTTTAGATAGAATTAGATTTTAAGAGAGAGATGATGAAAATAATATTTTTATTTTTTCCGTTTTGTTTTTATATATTGATAAAATGGAAATGATAAAGAATAACTTAGGCGTATAATATCGAGAAATTGTTATAACCGAGGCAAATGATGCCTTACTAGTATTATACGGCTATGATGGAATAATATGTTTTCTAGGTCAATTCCTATGCTTGTTACGACGCAGCTATTATTTCAGAGTATTAGGCAGTTACGAGGCATGTAATGATGCTTATTACGTTATCGGGGACAAAAATTTGAAATTGATTACTTTACTCAGACATATAGAAAATAAATCCCAGCATTTAGTAATATAACTTACTTGTAACGATAATTTTGAATTCCATAACTCATACATCCTGTGAAAGTAACCCAGAAATACATTAACATTAACTCAGCCGTACTAAAATAATTCAGATCCGCCCATCAATGGTAAACTGTAACTCAGCCATTTACAAACCATAACTCAACTGTTTTTTTTTAAGCGAGAATCATTCGTATCACAAAAAAAGTTAAAATCATCATTTTCCTCGTAGCCGCGTTTGACATCGGTAACCTAGTAATAAAAAATCATTAATATTTACTTTGGATTGAAAAAGGGTCTAATTATGTATTACCACATTTTATATAATTCACATTCGTCAATGAATTATGGTTTAGGGTTTACCAACAAATATAAAAAGGGAAGTTAACCCAACCCTAAACCCTAAACCCTTTCTATTCTGATAACTTTTTCATATAAAAAAGTGAGTTAGACTCTTGATGAGTTATTTAGAGTACACATTTTATGTGATTAACTTTATATGAGTTAGATCTCGTTCCCAAATATACGTGTTAGGTTTAAAGTAACCGTAAGACAACATATATACATACATCTCGAATTATGTATTAACACACTTTGGATTGAAAAAGGGTCTAATTATGTATTAACACATTTCCCTTTATATAATTCACATTCGTCAATGAATTATGGTTTAGGGTTTACTTACAAATATAAAAAGGGAACTTAACCCAACCCTAAACCCTAAACCCTTTCTATTTTGATAATTTTCTCATATAAAAATGTGAGTTAGACTCTTGAAATTAGTCGAGATTTTGAGCATTCCAATTGTCGTCCTTCTATGTAGTAGTCTTATAACTATACGAACGGAATTGCTCTCAAAGTACATAACTCAGAAATACACAAAGATAAACAAGGCCTTTAGTAGGATAACTCAGCCGTAACGTTCGTTTACTACTGAGGACGCATGAAATCTTTTTTTTTTTTTTCCTCAAAAATTCAAAAACTCTCTTTTTTTTTATTTTCCTCAAAAAAAAGGACGCATGAAATCTTTTTTCGGAGAAACTGTTGATAACCCAAGCGAATGATAAATAATAACTGAAGCGTTAACATAAATATTTTGGCGTCTTGTAATTTAAAGTAGTCTCTCTCTCTCTATATATATATATATATATATTTTTTTATTTATTTATTTATATCTCTGTTTATTTTCTCACAACTTCTCAATTGCTCGCTTAATCTATCTCTGGTTTTCCTCTCTTCTCTTCCCCTTTCTCTCATCTTAATCTAACTCTTTCGATATTCCTCACAAACAGCACGCATGCAATCTTATCTTTCACGATTTAGATTTTGCAGCCACCAAAGAGACAACAAATCTTCAAATGTTTTTGTAATATTGGCCGTACAATTGGCCATTCAGATGGTAATTTCAGTTGGCCATTTAGATGAAGATAAAAATGAGGATGAAGAACTGATACCATTGAAGAAGTCAAGACTGAGTACAAGGAGATGGAAGGTGTTCCAGTGGACCAGCAAAGACTTGTCTTGTTACAATATCCTTTACCTCTCCATTGGATTCAACTTGTTCATGCCGAATATGTTTCCTCCATGTAACATTGTTATGATATCCTTTACCTCTCCGATCAAAAACCATTCTGTTTCGTGTCGGTGTGAGAAACAACTCATGTTTAAGGTTTTGATGAGAGTGAAGTGGAGGAAGTTCTTGAGTAGACACAAGCCTATGATCATGATGACTAGGGTTTCGGTAATTAATATACCAAAAAGGATGATAATACATTAAGATATGTGGAGAAGGAGGAGTCATGAGATCAGAGATGAAGTAAACATGCAATGTCAGATATCAAGAAAACACATTAACTATTTGTTTTTAAAACACATTAGAATATGTGAACAAATTAAAAGAGGAAACAGTAGTAAACGAACGAGATGTCTGATGAGTTATAATCATAGTTATAACTTATTTTACGACTGAGTTATAACTTATAACTCCTTACTAAATGGAAAGTGAGATGTCTAATGGTTTACAACAAAAGTTGTTTACAATCAACTAGAATCGATTCTCAACCAGGGACTTTTAGAACTCCTCAAGAAACCTTACGTGTCAGTTATAAATTGGTGTTTAAAAATTAAAAATAAAAAAATAATTTTTTTCACTCTCTCTATTTCTCTCTGGAAGTTTATTCGATTGAGTTATTGAAATGTTAAGGAATATCATAATAAGTTCTCCTGATGGAGATGCCCTAAAACATCTTAAACTAGAACCATTTCTAATGTCTCTCTCCTCCTTTTTCCATATTTATTAGTATTATATTGTTAAGAAACTATTAAAAACACATTGTTGGAAATTCTCTTAAGATCATTGATGGAGGTGCTATAATGGGTTTCTAAAATTGGACATGCTCTAAACTCTATTTATAGTGAAACCAGCCACCTTTAAAACTAAACCATTATAGCTTCTACTTTTTTTCCTTTATCGAATCGTCATGAGAATGACGGTAAAGCGAGAACCGGAAAAAACCAGGAGAGAATCCGAGGAGTTACAACAGTTAAGGTCTGTGAAAAAGAAACAAGCGAACTAGAATAAGAGCGTCGCTGGTTCCGTCCCAATTGACGAGCATCTGACTCAGGAAGAACAGGGAATTTCTGAGCAGAGGGTTCTCAGATCTCTGTATCTCGCACTAATCAACAAAATCAGCGGTTCACACAGAAGCTTTCCTCACTTTCTTATTCTGTATCCTCTATGTTCATTTGCTGATTTATCCTATTTGGTTTTATGTTTTGTAGAGTCTAAAGACAATTTGGCAATAACTGATTCGGACAAATTCTCCCAATATTTAAGCGAATTTGAGAACCGCACCAGAAAGGTAATCTCCTGCTTCATCATTGACACTTTGATAGATCCATTGTTCTGAGTTTTATGAGTCGAATTAAGTAGGAACTCGGAACATGTAACTTGATTGTATTAGGAATGAAAAATCCACTTATGTATCGCTGAAAAGATATTTGCTTGCAGTTCAGAAGCCTAGGGAACAAATTGCGGATGCAGAGACACTTCTTGATATAGCAAACTCAATTGTGTAGTCTGCGAAATCTTAGTCTGCTCATGGTGTTTCTCTAGCTGAGTTTGTCAATGCTTTGATTAAAGATTTCAATCAACCTTCTTTAGGGATGGATGCTGATGAAACTTCGCAAGTATCTATAAAATAGAAGGATCTTGGATTTGTTTTCTTCTCTACATCTTTTGTATCATGTGGTTGTTCCACCATGTGAGTTTTCAGGATAAACACTTTGCCTTGACTTGATTTGCTACACATTTTATCATGTTCGAGTTATAAACGAAAGTTTTTTTGTTTTGCGATCAGGTTAGGACCTATGGTCACTGAACTGAAGTAAAGGAACAAGGTAGTCTACAACAAACGTACAAAGCCTGGTGATAGCGTTCGTCCAGATGAGGTAAAGAATATTTTATAGGCCTCATTTTGTTTGAGTTTATGAGCAATATCGAATTATTTAGTTGTAAAACGAACAAACTTAAAGGTTGTGCTGTGAAATATGATGGGAGGCCTTGTCTAAACTTGTCGATTTTTATTTAGTTCGCACATAGGTGTACTAAATCCTTATTTGAGTTCTTGTCATAACCAACAGGTAGATGACAAACAATCAGAAGAGAAAACTGATACGGTTTAAACATGGTAGTAATATTTAACATCCTACGACGAAATAAGCGTTTGAGGCTTGAGGATGTGGTGCATAATAGAAGATCATTTGCACACACTGTGGAGAATGTGTTTGCTTTATCTTTCTTGTCCAAAGATGGACGAGTTTAGATCATTGTCGATAAGAGCGGTTCTCATTTTGTCTGTAAGATTTACATTTCCATCCTCTTCTCTCTAATTTTGATATTCCATTAATTTAACTCTCCTAATTGGTCTTTAGTGCCGAGAAACGCACCCGCTGCAAACTTGGTGATGTCGGGGGAAGTCATTTATAATCATGTTGTGTTAAGATTCGATTTCAAAGACTGGAAGGTAATCAAAGATTCTCACTCGTTTTTTACATATTTCCTGGAGATGTCTGGTTTTCGTAACAATGAGATATGTCAACAGCTAATGCCTGAAATTGTGCCAATGGGAGAAGAGCTAATGCCTCCCAGAGAAACTGCTATGGATTCATTTTCTGGTCCTTCAGCCTCAGCAGAGTTTACACAACAAGATTCTCATACAACACCCATAAGAAAACAATCGAGAAATCGATGTTTGGTTGTACAAGATAATTCTGACATTGAGCGCAATGGAACTCGAAGGAAAAGTAAGCAGAGACTCACTTAATGTCTTGATTAGGGTTGCTTTGTTCATAGTAGGGTTTTAGAATTTAAGTGGCTTTGTCTTCTCCTCGTAAAGGGTGCCACTAAAGCGTATTTGGTTTCTCTTTTCCCATTTATCTACTCAGGAGAGACATTAAGATAACACTAATAGCACATAGCTGCGTAGTAAGACATCATTTGTCTCGAGTATAAAAAAAGTTTTATCTTAAAGCTCAACCGTATTTTACACGGTAATATATGGTACGGCTGGGTTATACTTAGTTGGTTAAATAGTAATAAATGAACTTTACGGTTGAGTTAACTTACATAAGGATTGATTTTTCTTTGTGGATGTATTTTTACGTTTTTACCTCGGTAAAGTAATAAGCATCATTACACGCCTCGTAAAATCACATTATATGCGGCAGAGAGAGAGACTGACTTTATCGTCGCGCCATAGCTGCCTAATACTCTGACATAATAAGCATAGGGTTTGACCTCGAAAACGTATTATCCCATCATAGTTGCGTAGTACTAGTTAGACATCATTTGCCTCGGTTTTATCATTCGGCTGGGTTATTATTACTTCCTCCGTTTCATATTAGTACTCCCTCTGTTTCAATATATAAATAGTTTTAGCCAAAATGGTTTGTTTCATAATATAAGGTGTTCTCAAAACCCAAAGCAATAAAATAATTTAAATAAATAGTATTCTATTAAAAACTTAAAGGCAAAATGATGTGCAATAATCTCTCTCTAACTTTTCACATTTCCCCACCAGAAAATAATAATCTCTCTCTAACTTGAGATGGTTGGTATTATTTTTATTACTAATAACAATATCTCCCTAATTAAATGTTGTACACAAAATGATTGTGTGCAATTAACAAAACAAAATTTTTTATTACTCCTTTAAGAAAAGTTAAAATTTCTTAATAATCGTGCTTTCCGAGGTCAAACCCTATGCTTATTACATCCCTGCTATGACGGGACAATAAAATCAGTCTCTCTCTCTCTGCCACGGCTAAAGATGTTATAATACGCAAATATAATGTGATTTACGAGGCGTGTAATGATGTCATATTACGTTACCGAGGACAAAAAAATATTGAAGAGGCGGGAATACCAAAAATCATGCCTCGTTGATTAATATACGACTAATATAATTTTTATTCTATAGGGCTGAGTTATTCTTGAATCGATAAACGTAATAAGGGCTGAGTTATTCTTAATTCGGTAACTTAAGGTTTTTTTTTGTTATTTTATGTCAAATATCTCTCTCAAGTCTTTACCCATAAATTAATATGATTTTCTTATAAACTTCAACACATCGAAAGCATCACAAGTGAAGAAAATAACGATAAGTCAGATTAACGATTCAAAGTCAAAATTCAACTATAATTAAGAAAAATAACTTGGCATGAAGGAGAGAGTCTTGCAATGGTAAAGAGTTCTTTAAGAAAGGCAGAATCTTCTTTTTTGCAATGGTAAAGAGTTAATTTCTTGAGGATTGCTGAATTCTCCAAAAAATAACTAACTAGTTTAATCCCATTTGTGCCAATTATTGGAGTTTCAATCTCAACATACTGGAGAGATGTTAAGAGACACTTAGGCATGGATACAGTTTCAACTTCATAATCATCATCTTTATGAAAATCATAAAATTTATGAAAATAAAACCAAATGGACAAGTTAAGTGCAACATAGTTTGCAAACTCCTAAGGAGATAAAGTTGATAGTTTTAACTAAAACAAATCTAACCAGGGCAAGAGATTTCAGATTCGGACAACTCTCAAGAAAAGTTGACAACTTCTTCAAGCCGGGATATCTAAAGCTAGCGTCCAAGAAAGAAAGGTTATGAAATAAAGGTATACAATGACCACATTTAAAATAATCAAAGATGTCATGCAAAGAAAGTTTCATAAGTTTTTCAAATGAATCCAAAAATAAAAACTTAGATAGTCAATTCAAAAAATATTACCTATGTCGTATCCGAACTGATGAACAATTTTTTGACACATGAGATCTCAAGGAGAAGATCATGAATGATATTTATCATTAGGTGATCACTTGGATCATTATCAAAAGCAAAGTTAAGATCTGCCACAACAAGAGATTCTAATCTTTTTAATCTGAAACTTCCATTTTCACTAGGGGAGAGGCGAAGGTACTTAAGCTTAGGAGCATCAATTTCAAACTTTAACCCTTCCCAATGTCCACCATCATAATAAAAAAGTTTAAAACTAAGTAGAGACTGAGAGAAGACACGTAAAAATTGTGTATCACACAAGATACAATTGGTTATGCATACGCTTTCAAGAACTGGACAGCTTGAGATCAGCTTTTCCATATCATCGGCAAGCTTTACCATAGAAAGTTTGATAACTTTGAGAAAAGGTAAAGATATTGACATTGGCCGGAGGTAACTCAAAGCCATCATAAGGCGCAACCTAGTCGGATGTATGGAGATTTTAAACCTTGAGGTCAATCACAATTTCGATCCAATTCTGGAGATGAGCCATACATGTCTTATCTTCATCTAAACATCAACCAATCCAACAACTTTGAAAGCAAGATTCTCTGTTTAAAGCTATAAACCTGTAAATAAAACTCATTAGGGTGTTGTATTCTTGAAAATAATAGTATTCCACGTTCAACGCAGGTACATATCTCCAGATATTTCTCCATCTTGTAGATAATACACAACTTTTAACGACATCTTTAGTACAAAGATTCGACATTATATGGCATAATAAAGATTCTCGTAGGTTGCTCAATCTATCTTCGTCGTGTCTACTTACACTTATCTATTGGGTAACAAGTCCACTTTTATCCATTTAACAGAGAGTAATCTGCAAAATCAAAGAGTAATTAATACTCAAATCAGTTTGATGATTTAACCGAGACCAACGAGAACCTTTTTAGAACTCTATGAAGTTTCACAAGGAAACTAATCTATAACATATAAACACAAAGTATTATTTCAACAAAACCCTAGATTTTAATATAATCAGATTATTGAAATAACTAGTGATCACAGTAACAAATCGAAAACACATGAATCTATGAAATATTAAGAGAACCTAATGTTTGTGAGAAATATCGAAAGCGTTTGATTAATATGAGAGAAAGAGGAAGAGAAGAGAGGAAAACCGGAGATAGATTAAAAGAGAGAGAATGAGAAGTTGTTTGCAAAATAAACGTAGAAGCATATATTTTTAATAAAAATCGTATAGTGAAGAATTTTTGTATTAAAGGCTAATTATATATACGTAAATGCAGTTAAGAGAGAAATATTTAATAAACAGTTTCACTTGCCTTCTCCGTCTCATTTTTTTTTCTTCTCTCTCTCTCTCTCTCTCTTTATTTCTCCCTATCTATCTATTTCTTCCAAATGGATCATTTAGCTAAGACCCGACTCGAAGCTTACGTTAGGAAACGAACTAACTCTCTACCGGTCTATGCTATTAAGCAAGAAGGGCTTGATCATATTCCTAAATTTCATTGTGCGATTACAGTTTTTGGACGGAGATTCAAAACTCTAACTCCTACCCGACACAAAAAGCCGCTACACAAGCAGTCGCAAGATTAGCATTGGAATTGTTGATTATACAAGTTGGTTCCTACCTCTATTAAAATAATTATGTAAATTTGCATTTTTCTAAGTTTGGCTTCTTTGTCATTTTTGTAATCAAGGATGATGAAGTTCCTGGTGTTCCTTATAAAAATATGTTGCAAGAAATTTCTCAAAGAAAACTAAATACTTTTCCAGTTTATAATATTATCGCCTTTGGTCCACCGCATGATCTTTCTTTTGTATCAACCGTTCAATATGGTCAAAAAACTTTCATTGGAATGGAAGCTAAAACCAAAAAATTGGCAGAAATGAGTGCCGCTGAAGAAGCCTTGAAGAGAATCAAACATGGTGGTGGTGAAATTTAATATTTTTTTTGCCTTTGACAGATTTATTTTTGGAACTTTCTTTTTATGTTCCTCTTTTGTGAGTATATAAAACACTTAACTAAGAAATGGTTCTTAGTAATTTATCATTTTTCTATTTATTTTTCAATTTAAATAGCTAAGAAATCTTTGTAAGATCTTCTTAGAAACTCCAATGAAGGTGGTCTAAGAATGCTTCAGTCTTTCTTTAAGTTATACCTTGGGATTTCTGATTTTATGATGGTTTTAAGAGCATCACAATTAGAGATTCTTAGAGAGATTTTTAATATTAAAAATAAGAGAGAGAGCATGAAGATAGTTTCTTAAAAGATAGTTTTTAGATACTTTCTTAGAGTTTTTAGCCACTAGTTCACTTATTAGTGGTTCTTTTTGCTTCACAACTTTTAAATTAATTAAAAATCTTAATTATAAAAATAATAAAAATATATTATTTGTAAGATACTATTTTTGAGATACTTATGGATGGATATAGTCTAAGAAAGCTCCATTAGGCTGTTACCATCAGCACTTCTGGTTTTCTTACCTGACCAGCTCCATTGGTGTTTCTTAATGAAAGTTCTCAGCAAAAAAGTGTTAAAAATCATAATTAGCTTGATGTAACTCAGCTGTGTTGTGTATTTTAAATTATATAACTCAGGTATTGAATAAATATAACTTAGTCGTTTCGTTTATAACTGCATAAGACAATAATAATAACCCAGCCGAATGATGAACAATAACTTAGTCGCGTAGACATAACTTAGTCGTATAATATCGATAAATGTCTTTAACCGAGGCAAATGATGTCTTACTACGCAGCTATTAGGCTATGATGTGATATTACTTTGTCGAGGTAAAACCCTATACGGGAATTCTCATGCGTGCCAAAAAATTTATGACTTTGACGCGACGTGAGTTTCCCTCTTTTTATTGAAAACATGAAAAATCTTTCTTTAACAAATACAAAATCTTTATTTTATAGTAAAAAACTTTTAAATACTTATAAAACATCCATTAAAAAAGAAACAGAGTGACTACGTTTTATATTGCCTCTCACTTTGAAAAAAACTAGTACTACGTTTTATATTCATCAAAATATCTTTACAATGCCTAGGTCCTCGAAAAGGTCTTCTTAGGTGTCAACAAGATCTCCATCTCCTTAACTAATTCATACGAACAAAATCACTCTCATATTCGGGGAGGAGTATGAATTCGTGATGAGTGTTCGTATACGTGGGAAGAAAATAATGTCTAAGTATTGTAAATTGAAAAATGTTGATCCTGGCACGGTTTGCTTCATGTATGACAACAAGCGACTCAGACCTACGGATACTCCTCTCTCGGTTATTTCACTCGCTTTTGTATTTAATAACTTTGTTTAAATCCATTATATCTGAAATTAATATTGTCAATGTTTTGAATTTCTTTTTTAGTTAATGATGGAAGACGGTGCTGAGAAGTCTGTGGTCTTGGAGTAGTTTGATGGTGGTCTGTTAGCTGTTTCTATTTTATTTTCCATCTGGATATATTAAAAATTCTCGTCATTCCAGTATGTTATGCAACCTCTGAAAGTTATAAGTTATATCCATTATTTTAACTCAGTCGTATATTAATCATCACTTAGTTGACAAGTAAAAAACATCACTCGGAAATACACAAAGATAAACAAGGCCTTCAGTAGGATAACTCAGCCGTGACGTTCGTTTACTACCGTTTCCTCTTTTAATTTGTTCACATATTCTAATGCGTGCCACAAATTTATCTGACTTTGACGTGACGTGATTCTCCCTCTCTTTCTTGAAAACGTAAAAACAAATCTTTCTTTAAAAATTACAAAATCTTTATTTTTTAAAAAAATACCAAACTAGTGAAATGATGATGTGGAAGGTTAAAAGTGAGAAATATGGGGTTGAATTCTTATTAGCATAGAAAATTGAAAAAATAAGTCATTATAAAACTAAAAGAAACATCAATCAAATAAAAACGAAGGGAGTATTACACAGCTATTATGTCATAATACGAGGCTATGATGTTATTACGTCACCGATGTATAAAAAAATCGTGACTCTTTGATTATTAACTAAGCTTTATTGAACAAGAACTCAGCCACATAAAAGTTAAAAAATAAACAAATCCAGGTCACTAAACCGAGTTCCACATCAATAAAACATAGTACATTATATACATATCAAATTTCTCAGTCGCTGAACTATTTCACTCTGACTAAAGAAAAAAAAGGGTTTAGTGACCTAGTTATCGC
>OVBE01015588.1:0-11395 GCA_900406425.1 Iberis pinnata | reverse complement strand
CAGGTTTGAATGTTAGGGTTTATCATAAATGATTGAATTTGTTAGGTTCTTAGTCTATACTTTTTCATGATAGGTTAAGAATTTAATCATAAACGAATACTGCAGAGAACAGATCGATGTAATAAAGCAAGGGTCGGATCCACAAAGACCTAAAAGCACACGATTCAATTTAATCTTGAATTAAGCTAAGACAGAATAAATAAGTATTTGTAACTGAATCAAAATGATAAAATAAAAGCGGTTGTAAACGATGCATTAAAAATGTTAAGCATTAGGAAAATTGTAGGTATTCAGGTTTAAAGTCAAAGTTAACATGCAAGATTTTCTTTGGAAATAGCTCTCAACATGAAAGACACAAATAGAATAATCTCCTCTCGGAGTATTAAATCCTCTGAAATGCATCATTTTGCTCTGAAACGACCCGAACACCTAGAATAATGAAAATATACCAATTTTACAAGGAAAACGCTCGGAATAATATAGAATAGCATACATAAATTTCCACTATTATGCATTAAAACCGAGTAATATTAACTTTCCCAGACTTAGATCTTT
This sequence comes from Iberis pinnata, assembly GCA_900406425.1. Classification (NCBI taxonomy): domain Eukaryota; kingdom Viridiplantae; phylum Streptophyta; class Magnoliopsida; order Brassicales; family Brassicaceae; genus Iberis; species Iberis pinnata. The sequence continues at coordinate 10,840 of OVBE01015588.1, read as the reverse complement.
GGTTGTCCTCAATTTAAGAAAAATTTAATTAAGAGAAGAGGTTTGAAATGGACAACACATAAACTCACAGAATCTCACCACCACTAAACCAATAACTTGTTTCCTACTCTAAATCCCAAATCAACCAAGTACTAAATCATATCAACCAGCTATTTAAATTCATTTAAGTTCAGATATATGCATTCTCACCTATGGTATATCAATCAACTTACTCAAGTACCTCTTCTATCGAAATGCTCATACCAAACAGAGTATCAACCGACATCCGGTTCTGATCCTTTTTCTCCCTTTCCCACTTCTCTTTTATTTTTCTTATCTTACTGCTTTTTTCTTTTTTTCTCTTTCTTTTCTTCGCATTTCTGCGCTTTTCTTTCTTTTCTTTTCATCATTTTTCTTTTTCTATTTTTTTAGCTAGGGTTTACTACGGACTTCTAGGTCACCCTTCAACCCTTTTTTCTGAACCGTTTTCTTTTATTTTCTGACAGGAGAGAGAGAAAGTACCTGGATCGTACTGAAAGAACTTGTCGGTTGTACTGAACACTGAAGAGCAAGGTACCTAATTCTCAGAGTATATCAACACCATAAGCAAGAATATTTCAAATTCAGATTAAGTCCTATCATGGTAGAGCTAGTGTCAAATCATCAATAAATCAAAAGATCATAACTTTCAAAATCAGCAATGGGGGTTCCAATCCTAATCTCAGCACTTAATCTAAGTAAGTAGTCTAGAGAAATCGAATACCATACCCACATTTGGTTAATTGTAATCATTTATTTTGATCATGGTTCCTTCGACTCGATAGACTCAACAAATTTAAAACAAAAAAATTCGAAAATTTTCATAATTTATGACAAACATCCAAAACAAACGTTAGATCCGCGTTAGTACATATTCCCTCTCTGAGACTTACTTCAAACCGTCCTAGTGTGAAAATAAATCAGAGAGAAGGAGAAAATAGAAAAGGTACCAAAAACATAGAAAATATCAAATAACAAGAGTTCTAAAGAAATAGGAAAATACTACAATGTAGCTCAAACTCTCTCAGCCGGAAATGTGACCCGAGCTGTATTCAACCTCTCGCTGCTCAGCGTGCTCCATCTCATCATCATCAACCTCGGTGGCCGGAAAAAACCCGAAACAGTCCTCAAAATGCGCCTCATCAAGTTGTTCTTGTCCCGCATCAATCAGTTGTTGCGCTGATGTGAGTCCATAATCCATGCTATCTGCTCCACCTAAGTCATGTCATCCCTAAGCGGATGGAGAATGTACTCCTCATAAACTTCAGAAAACTCAGCATCTGAGCTCGGAGTTTGGGCTCGTCTCTGGTTGAGACATCTTCATCTTGAAGGTTCCGGGGCGACGGAAGCAGCAGTAGGAGCTTGTGTCAGATGCTCATGACCTGTGAGAAAACGCACATTAGTCAAAGATGTGATGCTCGTCAACTTGGGCTTCGGAAGCCTAATCTCAGAAATCCGACCCTCCATGTCCTCAAACAAATAATTGTGAAACCCTGAAAACCACTTGGTGTTAGCAATGTACTATTCATCCACTCGGTTGGTCTCCGGTTTGGTAGGGAAAAGCTCTAGTGGAATATCGACAGCCTGTAGAAGCGGGGTAACTACACTACCCATCATCTCGATCCTCGTGGGGTTCTTCAATGCAGCAAACTTTCTTTCATCCAAAACTTGAGCGAATAACCAACCTAAGTTGGCTTTATGAGAATGTCGATTTTGGTCTGTCTCATAAAAATCTAGAGTGAAGCGGATAAGAGCATAGTGAAAAAGGTGGACCTCTTGGTTGCGATGGAACCGGTATCTTGCTTCCCATAGAAAATGTTTCCCAAGATCTTGACGGTAAAGCGTATATCGAGATTTCATATTAGAGTAAGCTTGGCATCCTTTGAGACAAAATGCCCCCGAACTTTTATGCCCCAAACATCATGAGAAAAGTAGAACTTGGGAAGCTCTTGAATGTATTCGGATGCGTGGAACCCAAAGATTGGTCCAAACTTGACCATGGGAATCTTGTATTGCTTCCCTAAGCAAAAGAACTGAACCTCAGTAATTGATGAGGATTCTTATGATCCTCGCTAAAAATACAGAAAGATGAGAAGACTTGGCGAGAGAGATCTTCATAAAGAAGATATGCTTGAAATGGGAAATTATCGAGACCCATACCGACAAATAAAGCTTGCACATCTTCATCAAGTCCAAGAGCCCGCAAAATTGAGAGGTCGGAAAAGTGAGTTGGTTTAAATTTTGGTCTGGATCATTGTGTTGTAGAACATAAAGTCAAAATGATCCCATTTATCACTAATATTTCAACCAATCCAAGTCTTGTGACCTCTCAACCCAGTAAAGGTGAACTCGGGAGGGTTGCGGAATGGAGTCTTGGGAGTTCTTGGCCAAGGAAGCTTCATATACTTCAGGTCGATGGTTGGTTCACTGCTCGATGCAATACCCTTTTGTTTTTCTGCAGCAGTAGGCTTATTTTTCTTTGCTACCAGAGGTTCAGTAAATTCGGATCGCACGATAGTCGGTTCTTGTTGTTTTCGAGCTCGGGATCGAGATGGGTTGGAAACTAATGGTTGGGATTCACGTTCGCGTGCGATGTTCCTGAACTGAAAAAGTCTCAAAAGAGAAATGAGATTCCAAATCAATCCAAAACACATCAAGCAATGTTTTTTCAATAAACAAGCAATGCTAACACAAGTTTAACAAGAAAGATCGACATAGAAACCACAAAAAGGGAATGAATAAGTAATACTTATCGAAAATTAGCAATAATCAAATATACAATCGATTAGCAAGACATTAAAGAAGCAACAAGCAAAAAATCAAGCATGACTAGTTACAACTAGGAAGAATCAAAATGCTTCAATGACAAACCAACCGAGATATAAGACAAAAATCTATTCTAAGCAAGTTATCAAGAGATAAAGGCGATGGTGAGCAATGATTTTGAGCAAACTAAGCTAACTTAGCAAGAAATCAAGTAAAAGAACCATGAAAAATCCATATGCAATTGATTTCAAACTTAAACATTGAAATTCTGAATCAAAGAACCAGAACCAACACCATGGAGCAATAGCAAATATCCTTAAACCAATCATATATACCACTCAGGCACAATCACACATCCAATTTCAAATTTCTAACAAAAACCATAAATTCCCAAATCAATATCAAACAATCTCAACCTAACCCTCAACCAATCAACATGCATTGTTCAATTAAGCACAAAAGAGAGTTGTAAGGCATCCTAGATATCAATTCCAACAATCAAACCACCTAAATCGAATTTCCCCAATTTTTGACCTAATTTTCGGACACATATCATGAGTGTGAAAATTGTACCTTGTTCGATCGCTTTGAGAGTGAGAGAATCGAAAAGGACATGAAAAACAGAGTATAATAGGGTCAAGAATTGAAGAAATCAGTGGAGATATGAGTGAGATAGAGAGTTTTGAAGATGAGAGATTTTGGGAGTTTAGGAGAAGAAGGTGATGGTGAATAGGGGAAAATTGCGAGTCTGGTAGGGAAAAGGTGAAATAAACCGGTTCGATTTAAAATAAAATTCGGTTTAGGGTCAAAATCTGGTTAAAATCGAGTAAGATTTGGTTTACCGATCGGGCACATGTGTCAAACTTTTCCAGATGGAAATGCCGATCGGGAACTTAGTAGCCCGATCGATTTATTTTTTCGGACCAATTTCCACTCAAGAATGCCTGATCGATCCCATAATATGCATGTTCGAGCGCAAAGGTGAAAATTTCCCATGGGGAAATGCCCGATCGTGCATTTTTCAGATTAAAACTTCAACCAAAACACCCGATCGATCTCATGTCTGCCCGATCGATCTCTTATCTGCCCAATCGATCTCCTATCTGCCCGATCAATCCCTTCGTAATCCGATTTTAAATGATTTCCTGAAAATTCCTGAATCTCACAGAACTCAAAATTAAAAATAAGCATGTTAGTAACGAAGATAGGACTGACTTAAATCTAATAAATAACTAAACTATAATACTAAAACCGTGGGTTGCCTTCCACTCAACGCTTGTTTAATATCAATAGTTTGACAGTACTTACCTCTAATTGGAGGTAGGATCAGCTATAGGTATCTCAATTACCTCTGTAAGCTCTGAAGTTGCTAGATAAGGCTTCAGCCTTTGACCGTTCACAACGAAGTCATTACCTTGGCGATCAAACAGAACAACTGCACCATATGGTCTGACTTATTTGATGACGAAAGGTCCAGATCACCTAGATTTCAACTTTCCAGGGAGTAGTTTCAGACAAGAGTTAAAGAGCAATACCTGATCACCTGGTCGAAAATCTCTTGGGATGATCTTCCTGTCATGAGAAGCTTTAGTCCTTTCTTTGTAGATCATGGAGTTCTCATATGCTATGTGTCGAATTTCTTTTAACTCATGGAGTTGAATTAGACGTCTTTTTCCTGCGGTCTTCATGTCAAAGTTCAGCAACTTGACAGCCCATGCAGCTTTATGCTCCAGTTCTACAGGTAGATGACAAGCTTTTCCATAAACTAGATTAAAAGGAGTAGTACCTAAAGGGGTCTTGAATGTTGTTCTGTAAGCCCAAAGAGCATCAAGTAGCTTTAAAGACCAATCCTTTCTGGATCCATTCACCGTTTTCTGCAAGATGGCTTTGATGGTGTAGCCACTTTGTGTTTGACTCCATGCTTCTTGATTTAAACCATCAAAGATCATATTAATGAAATGAGAGCCTCCATCGCTGATTACTATTCTAGGTACTCCAAATATGAGAAAAATCACATATTTAAATATCTTTAGCACAACCTTAGAACCATTAATGGGGCTAGCAATAGCTTCAACCCACATAGAAACATAATCAACAACAACAAGGATATAGATATTCTATGAGACATAGGGAAAGGACCCATGAAGTCAATTCACCACACATCAAAAACCCCTACTTCTAAAATGAAGTTCTAAGGCATCTCATTGCATTTTGAGATGTTTCCCTGTCTTTGGCTTGAATCACAACAAGAGATGAAGGCATGAGAATCCTTGAAAATTGTAGGCCACCAGAAACCTTCTTGAAGCACCTTAGAAAATGTCTTAAATGTAGCGAAGTGACCAGACATATCCGGAACATTCCATTTGAACAAAGCTTGTAAAGATATGGCTCATCCCAGTAATAGTATATGGCATCCCTTAAGGACTTCTTCCGGTAACCTATAAAATCCCGTGGTTCAACATTAGCAACAAGATAATTAGCAAAGTCACGAAACCAAAGAGTAATTACTGCAGATTTAGAGAGTTTAGGGGTAGAAAGGTTCTCATCCACTCTAGTACTAATAACATAGATATGCTCCTCAAGTAGGTTATACTCTCAATCTGGATAAATGATCTATAACTCCATTCTCTATTCTTTTTTTTGTCTTTGATCTCCAACTCAAATTCCTCTAAAAGTAAAATCCAACGCAGTAATCTGGGTTTAGCATCCTTTTTGTTCATGAGATACCTCAAAGACGCATGATCGGTGTGGACTACTACTTTGGATCCTACTAGATAGGATATGAACTTCTCGAATGCAAAGACTATGGCTAGTGATTCCTTCTCAGTTCTGGCATAATTGCATTGAGCTCCATCTAGTGTTCTTGAGGCATAATAGATAACATGAAATTTCTTGTCCTTTCGCTGTCCAAGAATAGATCTTACTGCATAATCGCTGGCATCACACATTACCTCAAAAGAAAAATACCAATCCGGTGGTTGAACTAGTGGAGCACTCACAAGAGCTACCTTGGTCGCGAGAAAAGAGCTTTGGCATTCATCATCCATTCAAATTTCACTTTCTTTCACAACAGCTTGGTCAGAGGCCTAGCAATCTTTGAGAAGTCCTTAATGAACCTCCTGTAGAAACCTACATGTCCTAAAAAGCTGCGAACGTCTTTTACATACTTGAGTGCCTGCAAGTTAGTCATAACCTCAATCTTAGCTCTATCTACCTCAATACCGTTCTTAGAGATTTTGTGTCCTAGCACAATCCCATTGGTCACCATGAATTGACACTTCTCCCAATTGAGTACCAAGTGTTTCTCCTCACATCTCTGAAAGACCCTGCAAAAATTAGCAAGACATACATCAAAGGAAGATCCATAGAGAGAGAAATCGTCCATGAATACTTATATGATATCTTCAATTAGATCAGTGAAAATAGACATCATGCATCTCTGAAAAGTTGCTAGGGCATTGCACAATCCAAAAGGCATTCTACAATATGCATAGATACCAAATGGACAAGGGAATGTCGTCTTCTCCTGGTCATCTGGGTGAATAGGAATCTGGAAGAAACCGGAATAACCATCTAAGAAACAGTAGTAAGGGTGATTAGCCAATCTCTCAAGCATTTGGTCACTAAAAGATAAAGGAAAATGATCTTTGCGAGTAGCAGCATTCAATTTCCTATAGTCAATTCACATTCTATGATCTGTAACAGTTCTAGTTGGAATCAATTCATCCTTATCATTCTTAACAACTGTAATACCCCCTTATTAGGAACAACATGCACAGGACTAACCCAATTACTATTTGAAATAAGGTAAATTATTCTTGCTTCTAGAAGTTTCATTATCTCTTTCTTAACAACATATTTCATATTAGGATTTTAAAGTTTATGATGTTCTATAGAAGTCTTCGATTCATCTTCTAAATGGATCCTATGCATGCATAAATCTGGTGAAATCCATGTGATATCATCTAAAGTATAACCTATAGCTCTATGTTACTTTCTCAATTGACACAAAAGCAAGGCAGTCTCTACATTGTTCAAATCAGCATTCATGATCACATTGTATGTAGAATTATGACCCAGAATCGTGTACCTGAGCCCTGCTGGGAGGGTTTTAAGTTCCATCTTTGGAGCTTTCAGCTTGCTCCATGGATTATCAAGTGGTGCATGGTACGATTTAGGTGAAGGCTTAGCAGCTGCCTCCACTAATGCCACATAATCATTCATCTCCTCAAATCGCCTACTAGCATCAAGCATCCTGGTAAGATCTGTAACATCACTACTAAAAGATAATGAACATCAGTAGCGTTAGTCAAAGCAATCTCTAAAGGATCATCAAATAAGAAATCATCAGCTACTCCCTCTACAGCTTCAGCAACGGTATCGATCCAAAAGGACTTAGCATCTAGAGACAGTTTCTTCAAAACTCCTTAAGTTGAACTTCATAACCATGTCTCCAAAGTGAAGATCGATCTTGTCTTTCTTCACATCTATGATTGCTCTAGCTATAGCCAAAAAGGGTCTTCCCAGAATTAGATGATCTTTAGGTTCTTCTCCAAACTCAAGAATCACGAAATCAGGTGGTACATAGGCTGTTCCAATCTTGACCGGTAAGTTCTGTAGAAATCCAACAGGGTATTTCACAGAACGATCAGCAAGAACCAATGAAATCCTTGTACCCTTGATGTCAGTCATTCAAAATCTCTTAGCCACGGAGAAAGGCATGAGATTCACACTAGATCACAAATCCGAGTGAGATCTAGAAAAGGTGATGTCTCCAATCTCAACTAATAGAACAAAGCTACCTGGATCTCTAAGCTTCTTAGGCATTCGATTTTGTAGAATAGAGCTACACTCCTCTGTAATCATCATTGCACATTCTTCCAATGTAAGCTTGCTTGTAACCATGTTCTTGACATACTTCTTCAGAGAAGGAATCATTTGACAAGCAGCAGAGAATGGATGTCTCACACTCAATTCCTTGATCAACTCCTTGTATTTTTCATCTTTTAAGTATTTCCTGGAGGTTTTGGGTTTCACCGGATAAGAAACTTTGGGTTTGTAGAATATAGGATAAGAACAATTTCAAAGGAGGGATTGATCGATCTCCTATTGTTTTCGAGTTCAAGTCTGTATGCTCTATCGGGCAAGGAGTGCCCAATTGAGCACTTTGAGTTGGAACTTCTCCGACTTCAAGGATCGATCGGGATTCAGATTGCCCGATCGATCAGTTGAGCCTGGAGTTTTTGCACATGTTTGCCCGATCGGGCAAGGGGTTCTGAATCAACTTCATCCTTTTCTAAGTTTGCATCATTCTCCAATTCATCCAAATCTTCAACCAATCCTTCTTCCAAGAGATCCTTTCCATCGTTATTAGGTGAATATTTACTACTTCTCATCATTATAGCATTCAAAAACTCCGGTTTCTTTGGATTAGAATCAGACTTACCATGTAGGAACCTAACCGGTCTCTTTATCATTTTACCAGTTTGGATAACTTGAGTATCCAGAAGCTTCACATGTGTAGACAATGCTTAAAATCTCTGATTTAGCTCCTTCACATCTCCTTGGATTACTCTTTGAAACTGTTGTTGTCCTTCCAAAAGTCGCTTAAACACCATTTCAACTGAATTCCCTTACGAAGCTTGAGTTGGAGGAGCCTGTTGAAATATAGGCTTAGAGGTTTGTTGAAAATCGCCTGAATTAGAGTTCTGCACAAAGTTCATGTTCTGATTTCCTTGGAAAACATTGCTACCTGAGTTTTGACCAAATTGAGTACCAGAGTTTTGCACTAATGGTTTTTGCTGAGTTTGATAGTTTTGGTCTTGAGGATTCTCTACATTAGTGCTTCTCCAAGAAATATTTGGATGATTCTTGTTGAAAGCTGGATTGTATCCCTTTTTAAACACTCTTTGACCTTGGATATTGATGTAGCTCACCTCATCCTCAACAACAGCAGTTTCTTGCTCTTAGAATGCAAAACAAGCAGCTTCTTTTTCTTCAACACAATTGACTTGTTTCTGGTTTTGGTTCTTAAGGAGTTGAGTCAGCAATCCTTTCATTTCTGAGAATTCTCCTTTCATCTCTGAAAGTTCAGAGCTAGCAGCACGTACATGAGCTTTTGTTTGACGATCAGACTCTGGGCAGTGATTGTTATTGCTGACAGCTAGGTTCTCTATCAGACGATAAACATCTAGGACAAGTTTCTGCATAAAGTTTCACCGCTTGCTGTATCTAAGGACAACTGATACTTATGATCAATTCCTCTGTAAAAGAATTAGGAGACTCACATATGAGAAAACATGGTGTGGACAAGAAGCTCCTTGAATCTTTTCCAAGCTACATAAAATGATTCCACAGGAGTTTGTGCAAAAACTGGATATCTTGTTCCTCAGAGTGTTGGTTCTAGTTGTGGTGAATAAGTAAGAAAGAAATTTGGATTTGAAGTCATCCCAAGTTACAATAGATCCACCGGGTAGAGATCTCAACCAGTAAAGCGCTCTATCAGTAAGAGAATGACGGAACCAGCTGCAATGCATAAAATCGTGGGATACTCTGGAGGATAGAGGTGTTTGATTATGGAGCGTGTTATGGATGACAATGCAAACCAGAGTAAGGTTCTGAAGCTGAAGGTGTTTGATTCTGGAGTTTGTTATGGAGCATATCTGGATGTTGAGTCAATCCCAGCTTAAAGGTAAGTACCGTCAAGCTAAGTGACGTTAAACAAGCGCTAAATGGGAGGCAACCCACTATTGATGTTTTAGATTTAGTATTTTCAATTTATAGTCCTAACTTATTTATTTTTAGTTTTGAGTTCTTTGTGATTTAGGATATTACTAGTGAAGGATCTTTAAGACACTTCGGGTTATCTCTTATATATTTTCATTCCTAATCATCTTACTTGAATTTTTGGTTATCTTGATGGTTTTCTCTCTTGATTCTTGCGAATGTCTATTAGTATTGCTAAGATCATTGCTCACCATTACCCACTTTTCTTGATGTTTTGATTTGAGTTGACTTTAGAACTATGATTAGTTAGATTATTCTCATTAAGTATCACTTGATTCTTGCAAGTATTAATTACTATTGCTTGATCATTGCTCTATACTTACCAACTTGATGATGAGATACTGGATTGATTACTTAGAACTGTTTTGGATAGTGGTTTTCACATATGATTCTTGCTAATTGTTAATTAGTATTGCTCGATCATTGTGTTCTAAATGGTTTTTCTTACAAGTGATTCTTTTTAGCTCTTAATTTAGCATTGCTTAATCATTGTACAACCATTTTATTATGTGCTTTAAATCGAAATAACACTAACACTTCTCTTGGGTGTTTGTTCGTTTTGCAGAGATAGGAGTTACAAGCAATAACCCGATCATGTGAGATAGCAAGTTTGGAGCGGATTTCAGTCTAAGAACGCTTCATCATTAGTACATTCCTTTCCCTTGAACTAATATAGTATTTCTTGTTTATTTTCATCAATTGCAAACTTCTCTATTGATTCTAGTTACTCTTATTCCTTCTCTTGAATTTATTTTCACATCGGGACAATGTGAAGTAAGTCTGGGGAAGGGTGTAATGATACTAACTATGTTTTGATGTTTTTCTGTTGGTGAAAATTTTCAAATTTTTTGTTATTTTGGTTTAGTTGAGTTTTATAGAGTCGAAGGAATGATGACCAGAATCTATGATGATTGCTAGTTTAGTGTGAATTCAGGTTATTTTCTATTTTGATTATTGACTTAGATTGACTGCTGGACTTAGGATTGGAACCCCATTTATTGATTGATATGGCTTTGAAAGTTCTTATCTTTTGGATTGTTGATGATTTAATGTTAGCTCAATTGTGTTATGACTTATTGATATTAAATTCTCTTAGTTATGGTGTTGGTATACTATGAAAGCTAGGTATCTTGCTCTTTAATGCTCTGTAAAACCGACAAATTCTTTCAGTATAATCATGGTCCTTTCTCTCTCTCCCTTCATAAAATAAAAAACGGTACATAAAAAGGATCGAAAGCGTGATCTAGAAATTCGTACTCAATCCCAGAAA
>OVBE01015587.1:0-11395 GCA_900406425.1 Iberis pinnata | reverse complement strand
TGCAACATATTCACATCTAAATGATCTTAAAATAAGAGTAAATGACTTCTAAAAATTACTAAAATTCAGAGACATCAGCATGTTATTCCCGTGGATTGCTAAAAAATGATCAAGAATATATTGGTGGTACATTAGCTGGAAGTCAGTGGGAAACAACTAACTTAATAAAAAAGGTTTTTGCTATGATGTTACTTTCAGAAAGATTAGCAATAGCATAATGTGTTTAGGAGAATATTTGGGAAGTGCTTTATGAAGATGTCATTATAAATAAATAAATATAAACATGTATTTTTAGTAGACAAGATTTGTCTCTTTTCTACAGATATAATGTAATATTTTCAATCATAATGTATTTAGTGTTTCTAATATTTAAATGCAGTTCTGCATTTGAATGAAGATCAAATTAAGAAGTATGTGTTAAAAGAATTTAAATAATATTTTAAGAAACAATGGAAGTGAAATTGCAATTTATAAATTAATGCCTCAAACATATGTTAACAAATGGCAACTATAAATCACTTAATAGATTTTTCGTTTTATGAACTAAATTATAATAGTGAAGATCAAAAATTCAAACATGATTGTTTGGTAAAGAACCAGGAAAAAAGAATATATGATAAGGTGATTGATGTATAATAGATATATGTTTTTTTAAGGAAAAATGCCATTTAAATCTCGAAATTTCAAATTTTGGTCAAAAAAGTTTGAATTCTTCAGTTGGCCATTTAAATCCTACATTTTCTTATGACCCATCATTAGTCAATAGCTAAATCAAATTAACTCTGTTAAGCTCACCATTACTGTAATGTTAATAAAAAACTAAACAAAACGCAAAGTTTTGGAAAACCATTAACTTATGAACTAAAAACCCTATCTAACAAGACAAACCTCAATTTCACTCATCTTCTTCGCTAAAACCCTAATCTACGACTCAAAACAGCTTAAGAATATATGAAGCTTAGACGCCCAGTTCGAAGTCGAGTTTAGAAACCCCTAAACATGCTGCTTTTAAGATTATTAATTGACGAATTCTAGGTAGCTTCTTCTTGTGTATCTTTCTTATGCTAAGAAAGCCTTGTTGCGATTATTAATTGACGAATTTTCTATGGAGATGTATGGGATTCGATCTTCAAAAGTATATGCCCTTTGATTTATTTTATGTTGATGTAACTATTTTTTCTTGGCAAGTTTTAGTTACGATTATACGCTAAATTTTGGTTTTTCTAACATTTGAATCGATGCAGAGACAATGCTGAAGAACAAAATACTGCAATTGTAAAGTGTTTCTGGGATTTCTAGTTTGCCATTTTTATTATATTGGTTCTCCTATCATTTGATTACTCAAAAAATTTACAGTTTCCAAAACATTGCTTTTTGTTTAATTTTTTTTATTAATGTGCACAGTAACGGTATAACTAACAGAGTTAAATTCGACTTAACTGTTGACTAATGACGAATTTAAAATGGTTTAATCAACAAAAAGTTTGGGATTTAAATGAATTAATAAGACAATCTAAGATTTAAATGGCTAACTAAAGAGTTCATATTTTTGTTTTTGCCAAAATTTGAAAGTACACGATTTAACTGGCATTTTCCCCCTTTTTATGATAAATGTTGTATTTATTTTGTTTATGGGTTTAGAGGAATTGGAGAGTCATATCTTTAGAAAGTATTGTCTGCAGCTATAAGAAAGAGGGGGAAAATAGTTTTAAATGTTGCATCTAGTGGTATCTTTTCTCTATCATTTGTTGGAGGTAAAAAACTCATTCTAGATGTGGAATTCCTTTAAATTCATATAAGTTTACTACTTACGAAATGAAAAAGGTTAGATTTTGCTAAGTTAGTTAAGGAGGTAACACTGATAAAAACACACATGACGAGTAAATATTTTCTTAATCATTTATTATAAGTTTAAACGATATAATTGAGAAACAAAATAAATCCATATTATATGAAAATTCTACAACTAGTTCTAAGAGGTGGTAGAGCATAAACAGTGATGACTGCACTAAACTCATCATAAATATGAAATTACTTTGAAGTTCATACTAACTAAGAATATGAGACTTCTCGTTGATAAAAAACCACGTGACCAAGACGCGCTAGGAATTGGATTCTTTATGTTGACGATAGTCTAATTAATGAACCTAATATGAGTAAGGCATTGATTGACATACCAGAAGATTTATTTATTAAAAAATCTTCAGATCCAGTTGAATATATATGTTCTGTAGTTTATGAGATTTCTATAGAGAAAATACATGATCTTCAGTTTTTTCAAAATCGAGTCATTTTGTGTCCAACTAATTAAGATGTGGACATCATTAACATCATATCGTTACAGATGAAAAACTATACTTTAGTTTACACAGTTTATTCCTTACATAACCTACTCTATTAATATTATGGCTTTTACACAAGATATCCTCAACAAAATAGAGTTATATGACTTGCCTAATCATCAACTAAGATTGAAAGTAGGTGCTCCTATTATGCTTTTAAGGAATATTGATCTTGCAATTGGATTATGAACCTAGATGGAATATCATATTATTGAAGCTAGATTCATTACTAGTGATTAGTGACAAAACATATGAAAAAGTTTTAGTTTCTAGGATTATTATTACATCACCAAATACAAAACTACCATTACTTTTTGGAAGGAGACAATTTCCATTGTCAAGTGCATTTACTAAGAAAATAAATAAAAGCTAAGGCCAAACCTTGGTTAATGTTGGACCTTACCTACCTAGGCATGTATTTCACATGGTAAACTCTATGTCGTGGTTTCAAGGGTTAAGTCAAAATCATGATTAAAAAGCTAGAGCATAGGACTATAAATGTTGTTTTCAATACAAATTTTCAGAATTTATGAAAATTATTAGTACAATTACTAATTTTATTTATATTATTTTTAATTAAGTTTAAACCATAATTTATCTTTTTAAAAGTTAATTTTGACTTAGTTAAAACCATAATATATGTTTTGATTATTCAATTTGATTATTTTTATTATAATATTCTACGATATCAAGTTAACAAATTTGATTACTAACTTGAAGGATAATGAAATTTTGAAACGAGTTATGCCAAAATATTCGGTACTAATATCTCTAATCTCTTAAAATCTAAACAAAAAAAATTAACAACACCACTCATATACTACTGCAGCTTAAAAAAATAAACATATATATCTAGTGTGTTAATCAGATTTAACTCAGATTGTAATACGAGTCAAACATTTTTTTTTTTAAATTAGCAATGTTTTTGAAAATTAAGTATTTTTGTTATTTCAGTTTTTATATCATAAAATAAAATTTTTGAAGAATTTAATAAGTAAATATAAAAATAGTTTTAAAAAGATAAAACCAATGAGTAGATTATCGAATAAGAAAAACATCGGTTAATATGTAAAATACTATAAAAGAAGATATTAAAAGGTAATAACTAACTATCACATATATATATATATATATATTATTATTATATAAATTAGAATACATTTAAAGTGTATGCGACATGTATTTAATTTAACTTAGATAATGACAATTTTTTTTGTCAAATATTCTTAAAAAATTTAGCTTTCTTTTTCAAATGTTTTGTGTATCATAGAATGATCTTAGTAGTTTTATATTTTAACAAAACACGAAGTTTAAAATAAAATTAATTATATAAATTTTAATAATACACAATTTATTAATAATTAAAATATTTGTTTTCTCCACATATTATACATGTATTTATCTAGTATATATATAAAGTTAATACATAAGGTATAGTTTACAAAATTACTTATTACAACTCTAAATATATAACTAATGTATCATAAACTTCACACATAACTTAAAATTCAAATATTGATATAAAGAGTTACAATTTGAATTCTGATCTATAACTTACCAATTTGAATTTACTCTTCATTTTTTGGTATGAAAACGGGAGAAAGATCTCCCTTATTATTAACTAAAACCATGAAAAAATTACAAATGAAATTGTCTTGGCCAAATTAAGCCATTAGTATCATCTAAAGCAAGAGATTCTACTTCAACCGGCCAATCCGCCAAAAAAATGAAATTCTAAAGGTAACGAAAGGGCATAGTGAGCTAAACCATCTGCTAGACGATTTGCTACTCTATACATATGAGAAACACGGACTGTCCAGTCCTTTGAAATGAAGACATAGGACAATCGTACTAGGAATGACAGTGGATGTTTGTCACCAATACCACTCTTGAGAAAGCCAACCACCATCTCATAATCAATTTCCAACTCGACCTTTGAAACTCCCTTTTTCCACACTATATAGAGGCCATAGTACACTCCCCAGAGCTCCGCTAGAGGTGCTGTACAGTTCTCTATATTTAATGCAAAACCAGCACACCAATTCTCCATCTTATCCCGCAACACACCACCGACTAAAGCACTTCCCGGGTTACCAATCGACGCGTCATCAGTGTTTAACTTAAACCACCCTATATCCGGAACTTTCCACCCAATCAGCCGCTCTTCAACACCACCAGCCCTACCTGCCAGCCGGTTATGTTTATGACCATTCCAGATTTCTCTGGCCACATCCACAACAAACGTAGTTCGATCTCTGCAGTGAGTTAATTCCCCGAATACATTCTCGCACCTCCACTTCTAACTCCACCACACCGTAGTTGCAAAAAGTGTAGACCAAGCACTACCATGTATCATCAAATGATCTCCTAGATTCCAAAACATCCATTCCAATAATGGCTCCGTAAAGAACCTATCACGCATTGTTCGCGGAACTATCCTATCCTAAATCCCCCTTATCGACGGACAGTCACGAAAAATATGTAGGATAGATTCATTACCTCCTCTACATACAATACATATAGCCGATTCACATAGTCTACATCTTCTACGCATCACATTCGTCATAAGCACCTGATTTGCAACCAACCATAAGAAAGTCTTCATTCTCTCAATGGCAATATCAGACCACAATCAATCAAAAAGGCTTTGCATACATTGTCTCGGACACACATTGTGAGTGAGAAGAGCATGCACCAACTTTTCATACAAACTCTGTCCTAACTAATGAGATGTTGTTTCCTTGTTTCCACGGAACTTCCCCACACAAAACAGCGGGAAAATTTATCAAGCTTATCCAATGTCGAACTCGGTACAACTTTCATGCTCATAGTATGAATGGGAACTGAGGACAAGACAACTTTTGTCAATGTAACTCTCCCAGCAAAACTAAGAATTTTACCTTTTCAACTCGCCAACTTTGAAGATACTTTCTCCGTTAACTCTCCGAACGTCTCCTTATTAATACGCTTGTGCAAAATAGGGAGACCAAGACATTTACCCAGATCCCGAGTCACCTGTATACCACTCTCTGGTGTGATCAACATTTCCAGTTAAATTCTAACGTTACTAGAAAAGAAGATATTCGACTTATCAATGCTAACTCTCTGGCCTGAGGCCGAACATAACGTGTCCAGCACATCTCGAATCACCCGAATTTGGTCAACTGAGGCTTTGGCAAACAAAATCAAATCATTCGCAAAGCAAATATGTGATAGTAGTGGTCCATTATTCGACAATATAATAGGCTTCCACTTCTTCTGTTCAATCGCTGAGATGATCATGTGACACAACTGCTCCAGGCATAGCACAAATAAGTACGGAGAAAGAGGATCACCTTGCCGTAATCCTCTAGACAGTTTGAAAGCTGTTGTTTTCTCCCCATTCCACAACACATTCATTGAGGGTCCTTTAACACAAGTCATAATCACTCAATCGAATTGTGTGAGAGATTTGGTGCTTTGAGAGTATCCTCTAAGAAATCCCAATGAATACGGTCATATGCTTTCTCAAGATCCAACTTCAACAACATATATCCCTTTCGACCCTTATTGCGGTGCATCGAATGCACCGCCTCTTGTACTACTACGATATTATCCATACTAAGCCGCCCTGGTATAAAGCTCGACTGTGCGGATCCTATCAAAGTTAGCATCACCTTCTGTAAACGCAACATTAACACTTTCGTAATAGTCTTGAACATAAAAGTACATAAACTAATTGGCCGGAATTTCTTAATCGATTCTGGTTTGGCAACTTTCAAAATCAACACCAATAGAGCATCATTTGAACCTCGAGGTAGCACTCCTGAAGCAAAAAATCCCTGCACAAACCGTATCACAGAGGGTCCCACGATCTCCCAACAATCATGAGAGAATATTGGGTGAAAATCGTCCGGACCAGGAGCTTTATATCTCACCATACTACGAATGGCTCTCTCAACTTCCACGACAAGAAACATTTTACTCAACAACTCCTGCTCTTCACCTGATAGTGATTTGAATCCTTCATGTGGTAACTGAAACATAGTCGGGTTAACATCATCCATGGAATACAACTGACGGTAATAATCAACAACTAATTTTTCAAACTCTGTATTCTCCATTACCCATCGGCCTTCATCATTCTTAAGTGACACAACTCTATTATGCGCTCGTCTAATAACCGTAGAAGTATGAAAAAACTTCGAATTCCTATCACCAAGAGCAATCCATTTCTCTATCGATTTTTGAAACCACAAAACCTCTTCTTGTTCCATCACCGTGTTCAACTCCGCAACAAGCTCCATTTCTTTCTCCCAAATATTTGTTGTACGATTAGTTTCAATTGAAGACTGCACCTCCTTGATCTCTTCCATAAGTTTCTCTTTTCTCTGATGCACATCGTCAAACACATGCTTGTCCAATCGCCATAACACACTCTGTAGTGAATTCAAGGCAATCGGTGTAGGCTCACTTGACTTCCAATTTGATGCCAACACATCTTTAAAACCCCCATGACTCAACCAGGCTGCCTCGAACCAAAATGGTCTTCTTCTAGGATCCCGCGATACTTCTGGACAGAGTTGCAAGTATAAAGGTGCGTGATCTGATGCTAAGAATGGGAGATGTCGAACTCTTGCATCATTCCACCGAAGCCGAGCCTACCCACAACACAAGACTCTATCAAGGCGCTTAGCAACAAAATACTCTTCACACCTACCTCTTCTCCATGTAAACTTGTTGCCATTAAAACCCATATCAATAAGTCATAAATCATTTATCCAACTGGCAAACTCCGATGAATCCGCTGATAATCGTCCATTACCACCCGATATCTCATCGACACTAGCGATCATATTGAAATCACCACCAATAAAAATTGGTTCATGAATATTATCAACCACCTCCTTCAGCTCCGACCATAACCCACTACACCGACTAACCATAGGGGCTGCATAAACCACCACAAGATGCATCGATTCAGTCTCCATTTGAATTCTCGCATGGATATACTGAGCTGATGATCTCAATATTGTAACTACTCCAAAACCCGATCTCCACAATAACCACAATCCACCACTTTGACCCTCCAAATCCACTCTAAAAGAGTTCTAAAATCCGAGCCCATAGCATATTCTCCGAGCTCTCTCTCTCCTTCTGCACGAGTCTCAAATACTGCTAATACATCAGTCTTGAACTTCTTCAAGATGTAACGAACTGAACGACGAAATTGAGGTTTATTCGCCCCCTGACAATTCCATAAAATGCAATTCATTAATACTGTATAATGATATAATCGAACTATCGGGGCATCATATTATGCCGTCATCGTATCCAGCCCCTCCCCAGATCCGCTATTGTAATCTCCTTCTGTCCTGATGCAACAATCTCCATATTCAAAACTGTATGTATTTGATTCCCATCGACAACACTTACTCCTGTTATCTTGTCTTTACCATTCATAGATGGAATATTTTCTCGCCCAAGTATTTTATCTTCTACCCTTAACTGCTTCCCCGACTCTGATAAGACCAGTTCACTACGAGTTGGTCCAAAAATCAAGCCCCAACCAGGTTTTTTTAAATGTAATCTTGAAGCACCTTTATCAATATGCTTCTTGTGCCCAAGGACTTTCGACTTGAAGCCCTCCTTTACTCCACCTTTATCCTTCGTCCAGCTTATGGCATTTTTCTGTCTACTGCCCATATTTAACACACTACCTACACTGAAAAACTTCGGATCCAACTCATTCTCCTTGTTCGCGCCTTTCTCAGCCTTTTCAGTTACTTGATTCGTAAGTAACACATTATTACTCAATTCGCCAAATCTATTTGATGTTAAAACTACTCCTTGGTCTTTTTTCTGCTGAGTTACAGCTAAGCTTCTTCGTTGGTCTTTACTCGATGACCTAGACCCAACATCACACGCCTTCTCTCCTGCCCTACCAACCATCTACCTTTCCACCTTCAGAAAGCCATCAGCTTAGGTCTTTTGTTGGTTCTTTCCTACTGACCCAACTAAGCAATTTGTTACCTTCTCTCCCTCACTCACCACAACTTGCCTGTCCAATCTAGTAAAACCATCCTCTCCCACCACCGGGGCAGTATTTGCCTTTACTTCCTCCCTTACCCCAACTTGCCTGCCAACTCTAGTAAAACCATCCTCTCCAGCAGACGAAACATGTGATGGAACTACTTCCTTCTGAATCCCTATACCTGATAGCTTCTCTATGAGTTCACGGGGACAGTTTTGGACTCCATGTCCGAATATCCCACACGGAGGACAAATATTAGCAAGCGCTTCATACGACACAAAGTATCGCTCACTGTTAATAACTTTCGTTCCTTTTAATGGCTTCTTTAGATTCACTTCCACACAAACCTTAGCAAAACGACCTCTCTCAAACTGCAATGTCGTCATATCCACCTTTACCGGGTGCTCAACTCCCTTCGCAATCGCCATCAGTACCGCACTATGGTACAAAGTCACTGGATTGTTTATTAAACGAATCCAAACTAGAGTTGTGACAATGTCATCCCTCAACGGATCAAAGTCAGGTGACCACATTTGCACCATAAGATAGTTACCAAAAACTTTCCATGGCCCTCCTGTCAATATACCAAAAAATTCATCCTCTAGTTCGAACCTGACCATGTAAAAATTCCGTGGTAAATCGAAGACATGCATCTGTCCCTTAGGCTCCAAAGTTCTCTCAATTTGCGTGTTAAAGAAGCAATCTGAACGTTTCTCCCTATCACTTTCACGACCATACAATACTTCCATAGACCACTCATGACATATAGAATCTCCTTCCCAACTGTAATTATTGGTTCCCCCTCCTTACCATCCGGGAAACTTAGCGTCACCCTCTCCGACACAAACGCCGCATCCATCACATCTTCTGGAATTTTCATACCACCTCCACTACTACCAGACACCTTCTGAGCCCACGAAACCTTCACGCTTTGATCCGGCGGCTCATCCAGATGTCGCGTCTTCTCCGACACGTCTTGCATGGTGGCATCATCATCCACTGAAATCCTAATCTCTTCATCGCCTCCTTTTCGCATATTAGGTTTTTTTTTTTTGAATTTACTCTTCTTGTGTTCATTGATTCCTTCTTTTTATGTAAGAAAATAAAAAACACTTATATACTTATTTACAAGAACGACTATGAATCAAGATGCAAATTTATTTTATATTGAACTTATTTTATGCCTTCACTTTCCCTGTATTCTATTTGCGGGATGAGTAATTCTCTCAAAAACTGAAGATCCATTTCCAAAATTTATTTGAAATTTCTTTGTCGGTTACAACTGAAGAAAGATTAAGAACTTAACTATTTTAAATTTTATTGTAGTCTAGATGATTAAAACACATTAAACATATCAAAAACATAAAACATTAAGGTATAGTTTACAAACTTATTAATATAGAACTCAACTTATTTTTATAAAGTACAAATATCTACTATATATACACACAGGAGATGAACTTAAATTCAAATCTTGATATGAAGAGTTACAATCAGGATTATAATCCAAACTTACCAGTTTGATATATTTTTATCTTTTTGTCTTCTTTGATTCCTTCTTATTTTGTCCAAATACATAATTATGTAGTTATTTTACATGAAAGACTATCAATTCAAATGCAAATATATTATTTATTAAATTTATTTTGCTTTTAGTCTGTATATTGTTTTCCGAAAGTTTGTTTGAACTTTCTTCATCGGTTAAAAGTGAAGCAAGATTAACATCTTCTCATCAATTTTGATCATTTTCCTTTAGGATTAATTTCTTATGCCGCTTAAACTTTCTAGATCCGAAGTGACACCGTATTATAACAATAAGTTATATTAAACAAGATCTAAAGAGAAACATTATTTGATAAGATAAATCTCTTTTGTCGATTAAAGTTCTAAATCCGACATGGAACCCTAAGAAGACACAAGTTAAACTCAAATTAATCTTCCTTATACAAAATTGTAAGTCAATTTCACTTTCGCCGTTTAGGGAATACACGAGTCATAACATGCGTCTCTTTACTTGTCTTTTACATATCTAGAAACGATTGAAATTACATCCTTTTTTTGTTATAACAAATTTTAAATAAATTATCTTTTTAATAAATATTAAATTTTATAAAAATTTAATATTTTTATTTCTAGAAAGATAAATTAAAATTGGAAATTTATATAAAAAAGATAAAAATAAAACGATCTCAGTGGTGACGAAAATGGCGATTTCGCCTTACCCCTCGTAAGTGCAACTTTCTCTTTCGTAAGAGCGGTTTTGGCCGACTATCAGCCGTTATTTCAGAGGGTCCTTTCTCTATAACTGCCAGGAAACTGCAATTCGGTTATAGGGATCTATTTAAAAAACCCCAAGAGTAAACAAGTTCAAAATCTCTATAAAATGACAGAGAAGATGCGACAACAATGATATTACTCAGTTTTAATGCATTATAGTGGGCATTTATGTCTGCTATTCTGTATTATTCCGAGTGTTTTCCTTGCAAATTGACATATTTCAGGACTTCTATGCGTTCGGGTCGTTTCAGAGCTAAAAGGAACATTTCGGGACATTTCAGAGCATTTCAAAAGTTTTAGAAGAATGATCATGGTCCGAGATGATTTGCACGATCGGGCACATCACTTGCCCGATCGGGCAAATGTTCCTGGAGAATTTTGGACATTCAGACCGATCGAGCATTTTCAGAAGGATCGAGTAATTATACAATATGCCCGATCGGGCACATTCAGATCGATCGGGCAGATCACCCGAAACAGAAATGGAATTTCCAATTTTGCACACAAGTCCTCTAAGCTATCCATTATTTCAATATTTTTAGTTTTTACTTTTTAGAACTATAAAAGCCTTTTGTGGTTTAGGTTATTATTTTTATCTTTTATCTTTTTGCAAACTTGAGAGCTTTTACTGGGAGATTGAATTCCCGAACCTGTATTTGGAGAAGAAATTCTGAACCCAGTTATATATATCTATTTTATTTGATTACTATTATGTGTTCTTCTCAGAAATTGATTTGTGTTTTCATTGAGATGTCTGAGTAGT
>OVBE01015586.1:0-11396 GCA_900406425.1 Iberis pinnata | reverse complement strand
ACTACAACGACATGATAGTATAATAGGAATTGACACGGAAAAATCCTACTATCATTTATCAAAAAGAAGTGGGTAGACACATTTTGTAGGTTCCACCTAGGATTTTCGACCTACAAGTTTACGAATAATTCCAAAGTACTGATTTATTTCATATTTTTGCAGTTCAACATTGCAAATTCGGCAGATTCCCTATGAACTTTCTCAAGGATATTGAAAAGCTTAGCTCGGTCGGCGTGTTGGAAATTCGGGTATTTGACCGTAAAAGGGTTGAGTCTAATATTCCCCCACTGAACACTAGTGGGTTTCCTCCCTTATTTTCTTTCAGGAAACATATACTACAACCCACTATTTTTAATCAGCTCGACTCCCTTATATCCTTTTTTATCTTCTAGTTAACTGGGAGTTGAATATGTGTCATATCAAGAAGAAGAAGATGGGTCGACCAAAAAGGCATGCTGACTACTCTGAGGTGATGGAGAAAACTCCTGCCTCAAAAGAGAAGGTGTCTGGTGATATTACTCAGTTTTAAAGTATAATAGTGGGCATTTATGTCTGCTATTCTGAGCGTTTTCCTTGCATATTTGGGAGATTTTCAGGATTCTATGTGTTCGGGTTGTTTTGGAGCAAAAGATGCATTTCAGAGAATTTCATAGCAAATCAGAAGAATTCACTAATTGCACAAGGAAGTGATCGATCGATCAGAAGAAATATCGATCGAGCAAAGGGTTTTAGGAAGTGCACGATCGAGCATTTCGTCTTGGAAAAATACGAACTAAGGGATCGATCATGCATGAGAGAGAACGATCGGTAACTATTTCATAGTGTTCAATCGAGCACCAGAGGGATCGATCGAGCAATTTACCCGAGAAGAACCAGAAAATTTCCAATTTTGCATCCAAGTCCTCAAACTTATCCAGTTTCCATATTTTTGGTTATTTGACTTTTTAGACTATAAAAGCATTTGGCTTAGGTTTATTTTATTTAAGCTTTATTTTATTAGAGATTTTAATGAGGGAAAGGAGATTCTCAAACTCTGTATTTGGGAGAAGTTTCTCTGAACCCTTGTTTCAATATCTATTATTGTTTTGCACTTATGAGTTCTTCTTTTATATTGATTTGTGTTTACCTTTCAATGTCTGAGTAGTTCACTAGTTAGGTTTTAGAGTTTCCCAGGAAAATCATGTTTGAGTGTTAGGGTTTAACATAAAAGATCGAAATTGTTAGGTTCTTAGTCTAGATTTGTTTTTATTGCATGAATTAGATTGGCCATCTAGTTCATTGATATTAGATTGATATATACAAAGAAATTTGGTTTAGAAATCTGACATAATCTAGATGAGTAAATGTCTTTCCTTGCAGAAGTATTGTCTCAGGGGTTTATGAACTTATCAAATCTGAAATGTAATGCATATCTGAATTATCTAAATACGGCGGAAGTTTTTCATTTGTAATATGAATATAGGGATTAATAATTCAGAAATAGATTAATCTAGTTTCTGTCTTTTGAGTTGAGAACTATTTTCAAAGTAAAATTATGCATGTTAACCTTGACTTTTAAACATGAATACATGTGGAATTCCCTAATGCATGACGCTTTTATTTCATTGTTTACAACTGTTATTTTAATTACCGCTTGATTTCATTACAAACAATCTCTTTATTCAGTCGTAGCTTGATTTGAGATTCAACGGAATAGTGTGCTTTCTGGTCTCTGTGGATTTGACCATTTACTTTACTACATTGATCTGTTCTCTGCAATATTAGTTTTATGATTAAATTCTTAACCTATCATCTTGCTCCCAGTCCACCAATCTAAGCGGCAAAGATAGTTGCCCTCCTTGAAGAGGAGGAAACAATCATCAAAGTGGGATATAACTTCTGCTTTGGTGGTCACTATCGATTTGTCGACTGAAGAGGTTCCTGTTGAGGAACTTCCAAAGGAGGACAAGATTCATGCTGGAAAATCTTCGATTTCAAAGGATGCCCTCGATGAGCCGGCCCTTCTAAAAAACGCTCCTACTGGGGAGCTTAAGGACACCACGACAATTGTTGCCGCAACTGGGGAGTCAACTCCCCAACATATTTTGGATGAGATTACTACTGACCATGGAATAGAGCACAACGAATTACACACTTTCACCGAGGAAGTCAAAGGACTTCTAGGTGGTGATGAAGATGATGAGAAAGATGATCGAGATCTTCAACATGATCTCGTTCATGCGAAGACTGCTCAAGATGTTCCCCCTTCTGGGCAAAGGCAACCGCATCTTGATTGGACCTACAGGTTCGTCAGCCAGGGTATACCATTCACCCAAGACCAGTTGGCTTGTGCTAGTCTAGTTAACCGCCTGGGAACTAATGGTCTGATTCTTCCCCTGGTAGATAGGTTACTGTCTCCGAAAATATATCAATTGTTTTCTTCGCAAGCCTGTCAGGTCACTATCCCCTTACCACAAACTTCTATTATGCAGTTGTTAATCTTACATCTGACTTTTCATTATTATTCAGATTTTAGTCACTATGAATGAGATTGTAGCATTTTACGAGAATAAGCTGAGGACTGTTAGCTATGATGAAGACTAGTTACGTCATCTTTCACAACTTGTGGATGCGAGTAGGCAGGAAGTTTCCGTCTGGAGGATTCAGGTCGGTGCACTGGAACATCTGACCGAATCATTGACAAAGTAGGCTGAGATCTCAAAGCTTCATCTCAAAGTGACGGCGAACGATTCTACCGAGAAGATAGCTCTTTTGCGCAAGGAGGCTATGTGAGCCAAGGAAAAGGTAGATGTTGATTATGTCGCACTGAAAGAAACACATTCTAAACTCAGAAAACTGCATGGCGGCGAGATTAAGAGGTTGCGCATGTCCCGAGCTGCTCAGACCGTCCTTTCTTGTAAGGAGGCACAAGCTAAGTGTGCCGCCAAACTGGAGAAGCTCCAAGTCTATGTCAATGATCGAGACAAGAATGATCCCATTTTCCAACTCTATGGTCAGGCGCAAACGACCTTGAAGTGTATTAAACACATAGTCGCCAAGGGAGAAAGTATTTCTACAGAGATCATGGCAAAGCTCGAAGTTGATGCCGTGTATTATCAAAGGAAATTCGACGAGCTGGATGTTATGGAGACCAATGATGAGGATTTCCGCATCGCCCCAGATTTAGATGAGCATGGCTCTAACATTGCTTCGGCTCCGAGGGGTAATGCGGATACGCAGGGGAAAGATGTTGTTGATGCCTTGGCACCACCGAGGGTTAGATGTACAAGGAGTTCGGGGATTAACTTCCTTGTATATTTCTTCAACGTTCTCAGCATCAACTCCTAAAATCCCTATGGCTCAGCTTCGTCCAAAAGTTTCATGTAGTTCGAGCCATGCCACCATGTTGCGTAGTTCGTCGTAGTTTAATTTCCCTAATGTTTTTTTAGTTTGACTTGTAGTCAATCATGTTCTAACAGTTAGTGAACATAGTATGATGTAGCACCTTTTTCTTAGTATTAATGAAATGAATTGGTGCACTTCGTTGTTTCTTTGATTAGCTTCATTGGTCAGTTCATATTTTATTTTCTGTTCTTAAACTTCAAATTTTGCTTGGTATCTACAATACAAAATAATTCAAAGGAGTAGCGATCTGGCTTTTTATGGCTTCAGCCCAGATGAGAAAATTTCGATCTCGCCCAGCACTTTCGTATTGGACAAATAGTGCGCGAGCCATAACTCAGCTTTTTATGGCTCTAGCCCAGAAGGAAAAACTTTGATCTCGCCAAGCACTTTTGTACTAGATAAATAGTGCGCAAGCTATAGTTCAACTTTTTATGACTTTAGCCCAGACGAGAATACTTCGATCTAGCCTAGCACTTTTGTATTGGACGAACAGTGCGCGAGCCATAGCTCGGCTTATATATATAAATATATATTGCTAGTTTTTTGGTCTGTAATGAGCTTGTTGACGAACTGTAACTTGCTGAAAATTATCAAAATAATTTTATTAAAATGAAACAGATGCACCCGCAAGGGTTGCCTACGTACGCCAAAATGGGATCAAGTCTGGTCGTAGTTCACGATACAAAGAAACGAATGGAAAGAACTAGCTATAATATCTCTTGAGCTTAGTGGTGTTCCATGAATTTGGCGTCGGGGTTCCATTCATTGTCATGAGTTTGTATACACATGGTTTGACGACTTTCGAGATTTTTGAGCCTTCTCAACGAGCTCCGAGTTTGCTTGTATTTGCTTTAGCGGTGTAGGGATAAGTCATGCGGAGGACCAGGTCCCGTTCGTAGAATTTGCGTTATCGTACGCTTTTGTTGTAATATTTCATTGCAGCTTGTTGATAAGACTGCATTCCGTTGGATAGTCTGATCTCGCAGTTCTTTGTTGTTTACCTCCTTGTTCCCTGGCAGCTTGATTAGTCTCAAATTGTACACCGTAAATTTCAAGGGAGCTAGGGCTTCGACTCCTTGTGACAGCGGTAAGGGTGTCTGCTTGGTCGATCTCCTAGGCGTGGTTTGTTGCGACCACAAGATGCCATCGAGCTCTTCGGCCCAAAGACTATTCTTAGATTCGAACCTTTTCTTCATATGTTCAACTATAGATTTTTTAATTGCCTCAGCTTGACCATTCCCTTGTGGATATCGAGGTGTACAATGGTTGGGTCTGATCTTCCACCTACAGGTTATGAATGCAAGCCAAAGAACGAAGGAATTTATTAGTTTTGTTTTGCTTTTAGGAGGGTCGTATATTCTTCCAACTCGCGCAAAAATTTTCAAATTCTGTAGAACATAAGTTGGTGCCATTGTCCGTGACAATTTCATATGGGAGTCCATGTCTGAAAATAATATTCTTCCAGACGAATTCTTGTACCTATAAAGATGCAAAAGGATGAGAGGTGTCCATGTAAATGGATAAAGGTGTTGTTATGACTTCGTGTTTCTTCTGATGCGTTAGTCATTGCACCTGTTTTAACTTAATGGTGGCGTATACCCACTTAGTAAGATAACCCATTACGACGAGGAGGTACTTATGTTTTCTTGAAGCCTTTGGAAAAGGTCCGACTGCGTCCATTGCCCACTTCATGAATGGATAAAGGTTGGCTGATGTATTGAGGTACTAGATTGGTGTATGGTTGAGTGGTCCATATCGTTGACACATTTCGCATTTGGTGGCGTATCTATGTTGTCGGCGAACATGGTCGACCAGTAGTGGCCATGTATCTTTATCTTCATGGCCAAGCTCCATTGTGAAGTTCGGCGAGCACTTCTTGAACTTTGTCTCCGTTCATGCATTTAAGGAGTATTCCTGAGCTGGTCTTCCGGTACAGTTGCCTATTTATCATCGTGTAATGCGACGCCTTTGCTCGCAATCTTCTAGCTTCCCACTTGTCGCTTGGCTCTACACTATTTAGTATATATTCCGAAATCTCCTGCCACCAATCTCGCTATTAGTTATCTGGCAGGCTGTTAATTTCCAGGAGTTCATATATGGCATTAACCATTGCTATGGTGATACTTGGGGTGTTGATGCTTTCGATTGGGATAGTTCGTCAAATTTTCCTATCGTTAGAGGATGTCATGTTCGCCAGGGCGTCTTCTGAATGATTATCGTTACGAGGAAATTTGGTTAGTTCGATCATTGCAAATTCTACTGCCTTCTCTTGAACCGCGTGTTTGTAGCTTCACAATCTACAATTTTTAGCTTCGTATTCTTCGTTGAACTGGTTAGGGGCAAGTTGAAAATCGCAGTACACGTTGACGTTGGTTTCGCCGAGCTACTTTACGAGGCGTAGTCCAGCGAGGAGAGCTTTGTACTCAGCCTCGTTGTTCGAAAAACAGAACTGGAGGCAGAGGGATTTCTCAAGTATTTCTCTGGTTGGAGACTCAAACTTTACCCAAACTCTGGAGTGTTGCTTTATGCAAGACCCGTCCACGTATACTTTCCACATCTATTTAGGAGGTAGGATATCTTCTTGGTCAGGGGGTGGCTCAGAAATGAAAGTAGCAAACACATGAGACTCAGCGCACGTTCTCCCACGATATTATATGTCATACTCACTAAACTCAACTACCCATTTCATTAGCCTGCCCGACTGGTTGAGACAGTGAAGGATTGACCATAGTGACTACGTAGTGAGTACAATGATGGCGTGAGACTAAAAAATGGTCGGAGCTTCTGTGAAGCTATGACTACGACGAACATAACCTTTTCTAGCATTTGGTACCTTGTTTCTGCACCGTTTATTGACTTACGAGTGTAAAAGATCGGATTTTGTTCGCCTCGGTCTTCTCTTATGATTACTCTACTGACTGCCGTTTTGGATACTATGACATAGAGGTAAAGGATTTCTCCTTCTTCATGTTTTGCTAAGATCAGAGGTGATGTCAGGTAGTTTTCAGCTTGGTGAATGCCTCCATGCATCTTTGGTCTCATTCAAAGCTTTTGTTGCCTTTCAAAACTTGATACAAAGGGAGGCTCCTATCGGTTGACCTATGAACCTGTTTAGTGCGACGATCCGACCAACGAGGTTTTGCACTTCCTTCTTCCTTTTGAGAGGTGAAAGGTCAAGGATTACCGAGAACTGCCTCGGGTTTGCCTTGATACCTCATTTTGTGACTATGTAGCCGAGAAATTCTCCCGAATGTGCATTTTGCGGGATTCATTTTCATCCCATAAAGATTAAGTGTCTCGAAGCATCTTGTCATATGGTCGACGTGATCTTATGTGACAAAAGATTTGACTAACATATCATATATGTAGACTTCCATTGTTTTCCCTAGCTCGTCGGTATGTCGTTCCCGAAATTCTTTAGCCTGAAGGGGAATACCCTCAGTTAGATTTTGTCTTATTTATGAAGTTATGACGCATAATGTTAAGCACCTAAAGACTTGAGGAGGATCTTTTGATATCACTGGGTTTTAATGCCTTATAGTGGGTATTTATACTTGCTATTTGGAATTATCCAAGCGTTTTACTTGTGTTTTTAGCATGTTTTCAGGATTCTAGGTGGTTGGGACGTTATGGAGCGAAAATGATGGTTTTCAGAAGAATTCAAGTGCAAATGGACTTAATGAAGATGGAAGGATCGTTCCAGGCTGAAGAATGATCGATCCAAACTTGTTCATGTGAGGCAATATATCGAAGTACCTGGAGAAGTAACGGAAAATCATATCGATCGATCCGTCTATGGATCGATCGATCCCTTTGAAACACAGATCAATCGATCCCTTTACACCAAGAAGAATGAATTCAAGCAAAAAAATATTTTCGTCCTCAAGACTTATTATTGGGGTTTCTTATTGGGTTTTTATTTTCCTTTATGTATGAATACTATAAAAGTTTTATGCTTAGGGTTTTTTAGACATCGATTATTCTAATTTTTAGAGCTTTCTGAAAGATCTCAACCTTGTATTTGAAGAAGATTTATAAACTCTATTCTATTTTATTGAATTTGGTTTTTGAATATATTTTTTCATCTATGATTGTTGATTGCTTGGTTGTGTCTGAGTAGTCTCCTTGTTAGGTTTTAGGGATTTCTTACAGGATTTGACAATTAGGGTTTGACATTAATGGATTGAATTTTGTTAGGTTCTTAGTCTTGATTTGTTATTAATGCATGAATTAGCCTGATAGTTCATGATAATAGGTTAATAAATACAAAGGGATTTGGTTTAGTAATCTGACCTATTCTACATGAATAAGTGTCTCTGCTTGCGGGAGTATTGTATTTGATGTTTATGAACATATCGAATCTGGAATCATTGCATGATTGAATTATTTGAAACTTAGGGATCTAAGACTTCCAGAGAAGATTAGTCTTTAACTGTTTTTAGTAATTCTGTCATAGGGATCTAATACTTCGGGAAGAGATTAGTCTTTTATTGTCTTTTGAGTTGGGAACTATTTTCAGTAATCAGTCAACCTGAACTTCAAACCTGAATACCTATGGAATTTTCCTAACGCCTAGCATTTTAGTTTATTGATTTACATCCACTTACAATCATTTGAAAACAATTTCAATTTTTTATCGTCTTAGCTAGAATCGATTTTAGAACTGAAAGTCATACTATCTGGTCCTTGTGGAATTCGACCCTGATTTATACTACTGAGGCCCGTTCTCTGTAGTGTAGATATAGGATTAAAATCCCGAGCCTATCATATTTTTTGGTCTGTTTCCGGGGACTAATTATGCCTTTTAAGTTTTACTTAGAGTATAATCTAAGATTTTATTTTTCAGTACTAACCGCGTCTCTCTTTTCTTAATTTCCTTTTTACACGTGTATGATCCTACGATCTAACAAATCTAAGGAATTGCTCAGTCCCAATAATAAAGACCTCTTGAATCTAGAGTGCTCAAAACGAAAAGCAAGAAGAAATGCAAGCTCATCCATAACAATGGTTGAGAACGTCATTCCAAATCCAGTCATTCCGAATTCGGTCATTCCAGAAATTCAAAATGTCCAAGATCCCCCTGGATTACAACAGATACAATAGTTGGTCGTTAAACAACTTGGAGGAAACAAAAATCAAGTGCAACCAGGACAACAAGAAGGAAATGGCAATCAAGGAGCTGGAAACGCCAATCAAGAAATTGGCAATGGCAATCAAGTGCCACCTAAAAAATTCTTGAATCGCCAACTTCATCAGAACATGTAACTGGTTGGAGATTTTAACAACCCTGAAGAGTTCCTTGCCAACAAAAACGCTATGCACCCTCGCCAACCTCAGAGACATGACTACCAATTCTCGTTTTAGCTCATCCAGTTGCTAAGGCAAAACCAGTTTCATGGTTTGTCTATTGAGCATCCTATGGATCACATTGACAGCTTCGAAGACATATGCAGCACTACTGAATTAAATGGATTCTCTAAGGACTTCATGCACTGTAAGCTCTTCAACCACTCCCTTGCTGATCAAGTTCTAAGATGGTTGAAATATTTTCCTGCAAGCTCGATAGAAAATTGGGATGAGTGTAAATCCAAGTTTCTGAGTCATTTCTACACGTCTACAAGGACCAAAAAATTTTAGAAACAAGATTTCTTAGTTTCAGCAAGATCCAGTAGAGTTTTTCTTTGAAGCTTGGGACAGATTTAAAGAATACCTTTGAGGCTGCCCTCATCATGGCTTCTCATAACTAAATCTCCTCAACACCTTCTATAGAGGTATAGATCAGGAGTATTAACTCTCTCTTGAAACAGCTAGCAATGGTGATTTCATGACTAAACCCGTGAATGAAGCATACAAGTTGATTGACAATCTTGCTGCAAGCAACATCAGTCAGTGTCCTGACTATGATCGAAGGGGGAGGTCTTCTAGTTCGGATTCTGCTGAACTTGCAGAGGTGAAAGAACTTCTTGCTCAGTCTCTTTAGAAAAAAAAACGAGAAGCATGTAAGTTTTTCTGAGGATGTAGAGAAAGTTGAAGCTGGTTGCTTTGTTATCAAAGAACCCAAAAAATGTCGAAGAAGTGAGCAATATTAATTAGCCAAGGACAGAGAGTGTACAATCAAGGCTTCAACAAAGGTAATCTCTCTTGGAGAAGCACTAATGTGGCCAATTTACAAGACCAAGTGTATCCAAATAAATCGCAGAGCTTTTGTGCAAAATACTAGGAAATCGTTTGGTCATAATTCCAGTGGGACTAGTTTTGAAGGAAACCAGAGCCAAGATTTCGTGCAGAATCCTAATTCTGGATGCCATTATCCACCTCAAGTTCAACGGGACAATAAGATGGAAGTAATTCTAAAACATATATTTTGGAGTCAGCAACAGTCTGAAAAGAACTTAAATGTGAAGCTAGACAGCAAGTATAATGACTTGAACAACAAATTCGAGTCATTATCTAATCATGTGAAGAAGCTAGACCTGCAAGTAGCTTAGACTTCAGAAGTTATGAAGAGACAAGCTGGTGTCCTTCCATAAAAGGTAGAAGATAATCCAAAAAGCTATTGCAAGGCCTTAAATTCGGATGTTGAAGAGAAGTATGACGGATTTGAAAAATCAGCAGTTTCAAGAGTTTGATAAATGATGCAGAGGAGGCGATCGATCGATCCCCTAAGGTATCGATCAATCCGATTATACATGACAGCCCAGAAACTACGGATCGATCGATCTGCATACTTAGATCGATCGATCCAACTGACCAGGAAGCTCCCGGGAAAAGCGATTGATCGATCCATCAAAGCGTTTTCCAAAAAAAAACAAAGATCGATCGATCCCCACCTGGATCGATCGATCTTGATAGGTTAAGAATTTAAATCCTAAACTAATACTGCACATAACATATCAATGTAGCATGGATAAGGTCAAATCCCACAGAGACCAGAAAGTACATGAATCAGTTTAATCTCGAATCAAGCTAAGAAGGAATAATCAGATTAATTGTAACGAAAACGGTTGTAAACGATTAAATAAAAGCGTCATGCATCAGGGAATCCACATGTAGTCAGGTATAAAAGGCAAATTATCATGCAGGGATTTTCTTTGAAAATAGTTCTCAACATGAAAGACAATGATAGAATAATCTCCTCTCAGAGTATTAAACCCTATGATCAAATTATCAGAAAAAAATTCTCGCCATTTTTTAAATAATTCGATCATGCATTAATATTCAGATTCAATTTTTCATTAGCATTCAAGAAAGTACTCTCGCAAGCAAGAGCACTTATTCATCTAGACTAGATCCAACTTTTAAACCAAATCTCTTTGTGTTTATTAGTCTAATATCAATAAACTAGATGGTCAATCTAATTCGTGCATTAATAATAAATCTAGACTAAGAACCTAACAATTGTCATCCCCTTATGATAAATCTAACAATCAAACTTGATTTCCCTGGGAAACCCTAAACCTAACTAGTGAACTACTCAGATATTGCAAAACAAGAATAATACAAAATAAGAGAAGAACACATCATATAATAAGTATAGATATTGATAAATAACAAGGGTTCAGAGAAAACTTCTCCCAAATACAGAGTTTCAGAATCTCCTCTCCCTCAATAAATAATCTATTATAAAATAAATCTTAATGAAATAAACCTATCTAAGAGGTTATTATAGTGCTCAGTAAAAAGGAAAAACCAAAATATAATAAAAGATAGCCTTGAGGACCAATTCTGTAAATTTTGGAAATCTTCTAAAAGTTCTCGGGTCATCAGATCGATTGGGCACTTTTTTGATCGATCGGGCACTTGATCGGACGCTATTTCGTGAATTCCAGGAGAAAATGCCCGATCGGGCATTCCAGGGGATTTTCTACGCGATCTTCTTCTGCGAGCCAGCTTGACCAATCTTAGTAAAATAGCCATAACTTTTGATTTTTTTTTGATGGAATGACTTGAAACTACCTGTTAGAATTTGAGAGTTTGATTATCAAGAACATGAAGAACAAGAGAGAGAGAGT
>OVBE01015585.1:0-11397 GCA_900406425.1 Iberis pinnata | reverse complement strand
ACCGTGATCTGTTCTCTGCAGCATTAGTTTTAGGATTAAATTCTAAGCCTACCAGTGTTCATGCTATTGATACATGTAAGTCAATTCTTAAACTAGTTTAGGAAAGAATTAGCATCCAATTCATAAACTTGTAAATCATTTTTTTGTTTCTCTTTGTTGATTCAGCCTTTGTTGTTGTTGTTTGTTTGTCATTCTCTGTTGGTTTTAGAGAATTAGGAGCATTCTCGAGTTGTGTTGTTGGTTGGTATTAAAGTTGTTTATAAATGTTTTATAAATTGAAATATAAAAAACACAAATTTCTTAACCATTAGAGACAACCAAATTAATTATCTTGCTAAAAATTTCTTAAATCTTAAATTAATTAAAATATTGCTTAAGAACTCTCTAATGGTTCTTAACCATTGGAGATGGTGTAAGCCTTCTCTTCCTACCTTACAAAAGAAAAGAACCAAGCTTTAGAGTTTATGTGAAACGACAACGTATTGGTCAATTTTTGTATCCTGTTCATTTCACGTCTTTTTGTTTGTTTGTTTTTATTCTGTATTATTTTCCACAACACAATGGAGAGCTAATCATAACGCTTTACCTGTAAGCGAACGTCTCTGGATCAGATCTATCACACAAAATCCAGATTGTAAAATCTGTGGAAAACCAGAAACTATCATTCACCTCTTTTTCGATTGTCCCTTCGCCAAGAAAGTCTGGAATCGAGCACCATTAATGAGTTTTGTCCAACCAGACCCGACTGTTTCTTTTAACACAAGTTGGTCGTCAATCTCAGCGTTATATAGTCTACCTCCTACAGGTATCTCCAACACAAATCTCCCTGCCTGGATCATGTGGTTTTTATGGATTGGTCGAAACCATCGACTCTTTCAAAATCGATTTTTATCAGAGGTAGAAACAATGGAAAGAGCAATTGCCAATGCAAGAGAATGGCAAGAGGCTCAACTTTACCATAGTTCTCATGTCCCATTAACCTTGATGGAAAGGAATCTACCACCGACACTGTTATCGCTCTGCAAAACGGATGCGGCGTGGTGCTCTAGATCTAAAACGGCAGGCCTAGCGGCTATTTTACAGAGCCCAAATCAACCCTCTGTCTCTTTCACTAGGCTGGAAAAATTTGTCAAATCACCTCTATTGGCAGAATGCTTAGCAATCAGGGAAGCATTAGAACAAGCTATTTCAAGAGGTATCCTAAATCTGATTATTTTAACAGATTCTCAATTGATCTCTAAGGCATGGAAGGCAGGACATCAATTAACAGAAGTTTATGGTGTATTGGAAGACATTAGGATTTTATCTTCAAAACTTTCTTCTTTTAGTATCAATCATATCTCTCGATCTTGTAATAGTGAGGCTGATGCCTTGGCTAAACACATTCTACAGTCTGTTGTATTGAACCCCTCTTAATTTAGTTAATGAAAGTTGTTTGATCAAAAAAAAAAAAAAACTAGTTTAGGAAAGAATTAGCATCCAATTCATAAACTTGTAAATCAATTTTTTGTTTCTCTTTGTTGATTCAGCCTTTGTTGTTGTTGTTTGTTTGTCATTCTCTGTTGGTTTTAGAGAATTAGGAGCATTCTCTGGTTGTGTTGTTGGTTGGTATTAAAGTTGTTTATAAATGTTTTATAAATTGAAATATAAAAAACACAAATTTCTTAACCATTAGAGACAACCAAATTAATTATCTTGCTAAAAATTTCTTAAATCTTAAATTAATTAAAATATTGCTTAAGAACTCTCTAATGGTTCTTAACTATTGGAGATGGTGTAAGCCTTCTCTTCCTACCTTACAAAAGAAAAGAACCAAACTTTAGAGTTTATGTGAAACGACAACGTATTGGTCAATTTTTGTATCCTGTTCATTTCACGTCTTTTTTGTTTGTTTGTTTTTATTCTGTATTATTTTCCACAACACAATGGTTTTAATCGTTTGATTTTGTATTAGTGTTTGATTTTTGGGTCAACAATTAGATGAAACAAAAAATACTATATCTTTAACCAATCAAATAGCACAACTATCTGCAATAAAATTTCGATAAAAAAAAGTGTAGAAATAAATTTTGTTTCATTTGACTAATATAATTTGTTGTTATAGCCCGAGCCAACAACATCATCGTCAGTGTTCGTGCGGTGCTGGATTGTGCCGTGTCCTCACTACAAAAACATTGGCCAAATTCTTTTTCTTCTCATTAGGATCTTATCAAACGTTAGTGAAAAATACACTAAAATGAGATTCTCATATATTGTAGGACGGTAAAAGCCGGATTAAGAAAATACGATGGAAAAACGATTAAAAAGTGATAAAAAAAAGCGGAGTCGAGATATGATCTCTTTCCTTAATTCTAAAAATCGCCCGCAGTGTAACGGTTTATGTCCGATTCAAGAATCTCAGGATACAACCGCTTATGAAACCGATTCGCTACACTCGAAATCGGAGTCGACGAACTTACGGTTCTACGATGTAATCTCGGGATTATGACTTATGTGAGAGTGAGAGAGAAGTCGAGAAAATTATGTGAGGAATTTTTGTATGTATGGAAAAATTACATAATGGATGAGACGAGATCGAGTTTTAAAGGCGAGAGGAGCATAATCAAAACGGTTGAGATTGCGTGGAACGCGCCCGAGATTTGCGGAGCGAATTGAGGCGAAAAATCCGGGAGCCGTCAGAGACTAGTCAATCACGCGAGCTGGAGAGAGATCTAGTCGAACCAAAATTATGGTTCTATTCCGGTTAAGAAACGAACCGACACAGATTAAAATTGGGCAAGAAATCCATAAAAAAAATTTCCAAAAAGAATTATATCTTGATGGACTAGGACTAGGACAATCCCAAAGACCCAAAACCCGCGTCGATCGGTCAGCGGTGCGCGCATGGGTGGCCCATCTCTCTCCAATACATCATAGTGTCTCAAATCATTTGAACTTAAACAAGCTTTCTCTCACTTATATATTAGTGAGAAAAGGTTTTCCCAAGCAATGTGGGATAAAAACACTAGTTGAACTTAGTCAACACTAAGTCAACATTTTTTGTGTTTGAGTTGCTCTCTTTTTACCTTCATTTCTCATTGAAATTGTACTCAATGAATATTCCAACTTATAATGCTCGTTACAAGGATTCCGATGCACTCATAATCCAGTCATTCCGGTGAAGGTCTTCACCGGAAAAATCGATGAAACATTAGTTAAAAACATTGTCAAATTGTTGAGTTCCAACATATATCACTAGAGATTAACATGAAACAAGACACCTCAAAGCTCAAGTTTTTGTTATTATATCATATAAATCCTAATTTACAGTTCGATGGTGAGGTCAGAAGGCCACCCAAACTCCTCCAAGAATCCTAATATCACTCCGTTTGACCATCCAAATCCCGTCTACATTTTTTTCCAACATCAATTTAAGTCACACAATGCAATTAAGTTTAAAACTGTGGTGTATATTTATATTTTTTTTTACCTGTGGTTTATATCCTCCTCCACCACCATATTTACCAATCTCTGTAACATCAAGCTTCTCATGAATAGTCCCATTTTTCTTGTAAGCAACATAACTACTCTTGATCCACCTCCTTGCAATATCTTCAGCCATCTCTTTCGCTTTCTTTACTCTAGATCTGGCGAGCCCTGTCAAGATCATATCTTGTTGTGGTGCCCATCCATTCGGATAATCCCTGTTTGTTACATTTGCAAATCAAAATACTAATAATGATGCCAAAATGCTTATTTATCAAAGTAATTTAGATATTAAATATTACCATTGTTGTCCCGAGTATGTCAACGATGTTAAGATTCCAGCTGGACCGATAAGTCCTGATTTTTTAAGAGATTTCATGACTTTCTTCACCAGTTTTTTATCTACATGTTACAAAATAAAAGCATAACGTGTCTTGACTCCTACAAAATAGGATATAGACTTATTCTTACTTGAATAAAAGGATTCAATCCAGATTGGAGCGAAGTTAGAAGCAAAAGTATTGATGTTCTGGTTTTGAGCTTTCCATGTCTCAGGCTCCTGAAGACACAAGCATTCAAGAATAAATCAAACTTGTGTAACTCAAATGATATTAGAGATTTTGATTAACTAAACTTACATCACCGTCCAAGGAAAGCCAATAATCTAGCCATTGTCCTGTTTTTCTGTTCCAAAACACGGCTTTAAAGGCTTTCTCTATAGCTTTTGATGCTTTTAGAAAATGGTTTGAACCATTTTCATCACCAAAGATTTTCATCATAAACGACATATCAAGTTCCATCTACAGTAAAACCAAAAGGAATATGATGAAATGATGATCTAAGAAAATGAAGAAGAAGAAAAAAGAAAAAAAACCTTTAAAAGGAAGACGTTCAGATCCACAGGGACAACTGATGTTGTAGCCGTTGTTGTGAAATTAGGAGGATGCCTACATGAATTACTTACTGTCAATTAGTCTAAAATCAGACTAAATATTATGATTTTTTAAAGTAAATTTGGTTAACCTCATCCATCTTGTGGAGAAGTCACATCCTGTTTCAGCGCCAGTAGCTATCTCTCGATGGAAACGTTGTTTCTCTAACAAACTCGAGAACCCCGAAGCCAATTCTTGATCCTGTGGTACACATATAGAAATGATGAACACTATCTCGAATGTCAAAAAATAAAGAGACAAGCTAGGAACCACGAGAGATTGTTGTTCTCGTTCTCTATTTCTTTGGTGTTTATACCATAGAGTTCCAATTTCATCACCCTTTTGCATTCTTATGTAATGACCTACTCGAGGTCAGAAGATGCATCGGTTTTCACAATGTAAGGTGACATGTGCAAAGTTAGTCGAGGAAGTAGTAGAAATTAAGTTTACCAAGTGTTTAATCGCACTAAACTGCTTCATCTTACTCCTAATTTTTTACCAAACTGTGTTTACGTTATCTATCTATTGCTCTTTAGATATGAACCTTCTCATGAACTTTATATTTGCACTTTTGGTTATGTCCGAAGTTGCTTTTGCTTTTGTAACCATTTAAATTATGAATGAAAATTTGGTGCACAAACAAGCTAGGAACATACCTTAACCAAGGCTTCGGGCCGTGGCTTGTTCCACATGGCGTAAAAACGGCTTAAAACGTGATGATGACCATAACCATCATGAATAATCACCTTATGTTTACCTACAACACATAATCAAATAAGATATTGTAGATTTAATTATAAACTAGCTAAGTAAGTAACTAACAAACCAGAGTTCCAAAACTTGTATTCTTTAAGAAGTAATGGGATAGCTGTCTTGAGAAGTTTCACATCTTTAGTAACATTATAAATCTCAATAACCATGGAGCTTAATAAAGGTGGTTGGCTTCGGTTGGTGTAATAAGCTCTGGCTCCGTTGAGAGCGTAACCATAAGTCTCCACAAGTGACATTAGATTTGTCACTATTCCTTTTGCCGTAGTCAACATTTTACTCGTTATAAGTCCTCTGCAATAAAAAGTAAGTGTTACTTAGTCAACACGTAATACTCAAAATTATTTAATCTAAACACTGACTTGATCACCCAATAAGAATCCCAATAATAGACTTCACTGAATCTCGAACCGGGTATGATAAACGGTTCCGGCAACGGTAGAAGCGTGTACCGGTCAGGAAAGGCTATGACCGAGTCAGAGACTCTGAAGCTTAGGTTCCTCCAGATGTTGTGTACCTTAAGAGCCCATTCTCGAACTTGTTTGTTCTCTACCTTGACGAGGAAGTAAGAGGGATGTGTGAGGAAATCCTCTGGTTCGTGATGCACCAGATCTTCCTCTGGAGCGTCCAAGTATTTCTTGATGAACCTTGTAAGATTTTCCGCGGGCACTGCTTGGTTACTTGAGTGGCTCGTGAGATCGATTATGAGGAAGCTTGAGAGACATATCCACATAATCTTTTGGGTCAATGGTGTCTTTTGGGTAGGACCGAATCGCCGTAAGCTGCACTCGCTGGAGAAATGTGACCAGTGGAGTCGTGGAAACCACTGGTCCGGAGTCTGAGATCGCTGTGGAAGTAGCTAGGAAGACGAGTACGAGAAGAGACCCGATCATCTTCATCTTCTAGAGAGGTAAGGATCGTTCTTTTGTTTTTCAATTACAAAGTGAAATAGCAAAAGTGAGGTTAACAAAGTAGCAAAAAGCAAAACTCACTATATAAAGAAGTAATCACAAAAGCAAAACTCACCATTTTAAGAAGTAATCACAGGCAGGCAACTGTTTTTAACAAGTAAGTATTAGTCTATTCTGGTATGAGTTAAATTCGTAGGTTTCTCATTTTTTATTGCTTCCATTGACTACGTTGCTCACATCAAATGGGCCTAGCATATACAACATACAAACCCACTCATTTCTTTGGTTCATGTAACTAATGAGGCCTTAAGTTATATACAAATGCTTAAACCTAAATAATTTTGGATAATATGACGATTATAGGACCATAGGATCAAGAACATTCACAGGTTTATAAATGTTATTTATCCATCACTCTAGAACATTCAGCTGTGAAGCAAAATACTACAAGTCTCCTTCATCCACTATATCTTTTCTTCTCAAAACCTTGCAGAAGATGAAAGATAGATTTAGGGTTTGTACTGTTTCGAACCATTGCACTCACACACATATAGAGCCATAACATATATAGGATCATATAGAACTCATACTTTACCTATACCAAAAGAATTTACCGTGTTGTTAAAGTCACTAAAACCTACTAAATCTAGGGTTCAATGCTGACGCTGGAAAGCCACCCAAACTCTTCCAAGAATCCTAGTATCACTCCCTTTGACCATCCAAATCCTCTCTGCATTTTTTCTAACCGAAATTAAGTCACACAATGAAATTAAGTCCCTGTTGATACCAGGTATGTGACTTGACACGAAGCCCATCTCGGTACAAGACCCAGCTGGAAAGGAAGAGTAGATCGGCCACGAGCTTGTCCGGGTGGAAGATTTGATTGGCCCATCTCGGAAGCCCAATAAGATTAAGAATAAGGGTTTGGTTTTATGAATATATTCTTAGTATAAATACATATGTAATCTACTCTTCTATGAGAATAATAACTATGAGACCAGCTACTAACCCATTAATCAGAACTTAACCTAGATGTTCAGATCTTGATTCAACAGTTGGCGCCGACTGTGGGGAATATCTAGCTGCGTCCGAACGAGCCTCCGAATTTCTATCCCTTTTCAGGTCATAGCGGAAGTTGGAGAAATACGGGATGGCTAACAACGGAACAGAAAACCTCCTCACGCCAGGTGAGAAGAACCATGACACCTCTGTCGATCCATTAGCAAATAAATCACAGAATACCACAGTGGATACTCGGAGCGATGAAGATAGGCAGGAACAGACCGATGGCGAGGACCAGACCGCCGACATCACCATGCAAAAGACGTGGAACTTACTGAATAACCAGATCGCATAAACGAATAAACTCATATCGGAGTCCTGGGATCTCAGGGCAACACTTGATAGCATATCTGCCCAACCCGGTGAAAAGGATATACGCACCATAAACAGATCACTCTTTGGGACACTTGATTCAATTCTAGACTTTGTACCACGAATCAACAGTCGACCTGATCTCGTGAATTCACAGAGCTTCCGCGACCTAGCAGGAAATGACGAGATACAACAAACCAGATTCCATTTAAAATTCATGAGTTCGCAGGTACACCACGCAACTAGTTTGACTCCAGATATTCTGAAAGCCATCAAAGGAACACAACACACGTCGTTTACCAGAAGAATCACCGAAACATCGATGCAACACTCCACCAAAATAAAATTTGCGGGATATGAAGACAAAAGTGATCCGGTGCAATACCTAACGGCGTTCACTATCGCCATGGCACAGGCACAATTCACCCCAGAAGAGCGAGATGCAGGTTTATGCCAGTTGTTCATCGAAAACCTATATGAATCCTCTTTAGACTGGTTTTCCCGCCTCGAACTCGGCACCATTGACAGCTTCCATCAGTTATCAACAATATTAATAAAACATTACTCAATGTTCATGACCAAAAAGGCGACGACGATCGACCTATGAACGTTATCTCAGCTGGAGAAGGAGTCGCTACATAGTTTCCTCGACAGGTTCAAAGAGGTAGTTGCTTGGATAGTGATCGACAACGAAGGCTCCATCACCGCCCCCACGAAATGCTCTATGGTAGAATTCCAGATTCTGAGAAGAGATACTCATCAATCCCCCCCCCCCCACAAACACTAGAAGACGTACTCCACAGGGCTAACAAGTTTGTCGAGATGGAAGAAAAGCGCGCGTCTATGTCAAAAAGGTACCAAACATCCAAATGACTGAAAGAAAAAGAAGAGCCCCAATACGAGCCAAGGCAACAGTACAACAGGTCGTCTGTGAAGGATGGTTGAGGATGAGCTACCTACAACATCGCAGAAATTAAAGTTCCAACGGAACAAAAACCACCTCTGGACAAAGATCCCGAGGCATACTGCGATTTTCACAAATAACACGGACACCAAACTGCGGACTGCCGCCACCTTCAATATATCTTCTTTAAAAAGTATCAAGATGGAGAAGTCGATACTAGCAATACATAGATTAAGAAAAGACGACGAACGAGAGGCTTCAGACCAAACTCATCCTCAAGAGGAAGGACGCGGTCCCACGTCAGTACAATCCAAGACACATGAGCCCATATTATTGACGACATGGCACCCATAACCGTACCAGGGGACCCATCCCAAAACAAAAACTCGATAACCAAGCGACTGAGGGATCACTACCCCGAAGATGAGTCATTGTTATCATGGGAGGATTGCTTTCATGTAATGATTCAGTCATGTCAATCAAATTCATAGAGCGCAAAACTTCAAGCACCCAGAAAGAACACACCAACCTATTGCCGGCCTCAACCTCCTTGGATTTCGGCAACGCGATCTTAAAGGACTCAGCCACCCTCACAACGACT
This sequence comes from Iberis pinnata, assembly GCA_900406425.1. Lineage (NCBI taxonomy): Eukaryota > Viridiplantae > Streptophyta > Magnoliopsida > Brassicales > Brassicaceae > Iberis > Iberis pinnata. Next base: position 2,442 of record OVBE01015585.1, on the reverse strand, counting down.
TTCTCGTCATCAAAATCGTCATGGTAAACACAAAAGTGGCAAAGATCCTAATCGATACATGTAATGCTGTTGATATTGTCTTTATGAGCACACTAAAGAACATGGAAGTTAATTGCAAGCTGATAAAAGAAGGAAGCAAGACTCTAACATGGTTCAATGGAGAAACTGTCCACTCTATAGGGACCATCAAATTGCCAGTCTAAGCATGAGGCCTAACCCATATGGTCAAATTCTTAGTGGTAGATCAATGGTCCGCATTCAACACAATCCTCGGCACACCCTGGCTCTATTCTATGAAAATCACAGTATAAACTTATCATCGATGCATCAAGTTTCTGACCAGCAGAAGGACCTGGAAAATAAGAGGAAACCAGTGTATAACTTGAACCTGCTTCCTCACCAAACATCGAATGAGAACATTGCAAGTTTCAATATAACCTTCCAACATACACCCGACGCTTACGTACAAATCAGCACTTGAGCTAGACAAGGTTGAACAAGTAGTCATCCATGACGAATACTCAAACTAAACCACCGGCATTGGGAAGGAATTGAACCAACACATAAAGGTAGAGCTTGTATCCTTGCTAAAAAAGAACGTCGGCACATTTTCTTAATCCATGGAAGATATAAAGAGAATCAACCTGGATATCACCTCTCAAGAGCTCAACATAGACCCAACCCACAGACTAATAAAGCAGAAACGACGCAAGCTAGGCGCATAACGCTCCCATGCGATAAACAACGATGTAGAAAAACTCCTAAACGCAAGATCAACCGCCAAAGTGAAATACATAGTGGTAACGCCAACCCATTTTTGTAAAGAAAAAGAAGGGCAAATGGAGAGTATGCATAGACTTCACCGACCTCAACAAAGCGTGCCCAAAGGACAACTTCCCTATATCACACATAGATTATCTCGTCGAAGTAACCGTGGGAAATGAGCTATTATCCTTCATGGATTCGTTCTTGATAGGTCTAGAATTTAATTCCTAAAACTAATACTGCATAGAACATATCAATGTAGTAAAGCATAGGGTAGAATCCCACAGAGACCAGAAAACATACAATTTATTTAAATCTCGAATCAAGCTAAAGTAGAATAGTAAGATTGGTTGTAAACGAATCAAAACGGTAAAATAAAAGCGGTTGTAAACTATGGAATAAAAGCGTCAGGCATCAGAGAAACAACAGGTAGTCAGGTTTAAAAATCAAATTATCATTCAGGGATTTCTTTGAAAATAATTCTCAACATGAAAGACAATGATGGAATAATATCCTCTCAGAGTATTAAACCCTATGCTCAAATTATCAGAAACAAACTCTTGTCGTCTTTTAAATAATTGATCATGCATTACAGTTCATATTCAATTGTTCACAAGCATTCAAGACAATACTCTCGCAAGCAAGAACACTTATTCATCTAGACCAGATCCAACTTATAAACCAAATCTCTTTGTGTTTATTAGTCTAATATCAATAAACTAGATGGTCAATCTAATTCATGCATTAATAATAAGTCTAGACTAATAATCTATCAATTGTTATCCCCTTATGATAAATCTAACAATCAAAACCTAAAACCTAACTAGTGGACTACTCAGACATTAACAAGCAATCACAAATCAACATCTTTGAAGAACATATAATAGATTAAGAATAAATTATTAAAAAGGGTCCAGAAATCTTCTCCAAATACAAAGGTCTGAATCTCTTTTCCCTCAGTAATTCTCTCCAAAATAAAATAACGCTTAGTTCTAAAACCTAAAACATAATGTATTTATAGTCTTAAAAGTAAAATAATCTAAAACAAGGAAATTGGATAAGTTGAGGACTTGATTTGAAAAATTTGGAAAACTTCTTGTTCTTCTCGGAGGAAGTGCTCGATTGGGCATATGGTTGCACGATCGAGCATCTTTTATAACTTGCCCGATCTTTCTTCTTTTGCCCGATCGATTTGCGTCTCCGAAATTTTCCAGGGGGTTTTTCTTGATAGTGCACTTTGAAACTTATGTGCTCGATCGTTCACTTTTTCTGAAACTTCTGAAACTTCTGAAAGCTTCTGAAATCCATCATTTTGCTCTGACACGACCCGAACACCTAAAAACCTGAAAATCTTCCAAATATGCAAGGAAAAAACTCGGGATAATGCATAATAGCAGACATGAATGCCCATTATTATGCATTAAAACCTAATAATATCATTTCTCATGATACAATATGATCATGATGAATCTAGAAAATCAGGAAAAAACTGCATTCATCACAGATAGAAGAACATACTGAAATATCAAGATACAATCAGATCATGATGCTACAAAGTAATGTCTTTCGGACTGAAACATGCAGGAGCCACCTATCAACGCATAGTCAACAAAATGTTCGCTGATAGGCTTAGAATTTAATCCTAAAACTAATGCTGTAGAGAACAGATCACGGTAG
>OVBE01015584.1:1340-11397 GCA_900406425.1 Iberis pinnata | reverse complement strand
TCAACTAATATGGATATGGATTGGTTTGGATAAATGTAACCATTTTGACACCCCTACAAAATATCAATCTGAAAAATTAACTGACAACAATTTAACTAAACAATATATTTAGATCAGAGATTTATATTTAGGTGGCTGAGCCTCCATTTATAATAGTATAAAGCGACATAACCGACCGAGATAATAATATATATGGCGACAAAGCCGTCCGGGATAATAGCATATATGGCGGCAAAACCGTCCATAATATTGACAGGAAATAAATATTTATGGTGTATTAGACATCCATAATATAATTGAATAAAATAAATACTAGGCGACATACCGCCCGATGTAAAACTATATATTTTATAAATAAATATATTCAGTCGTATCATAGAGTGATCGTGCTGATAACGTGTTATAATAAATATGAAATATTGTCGGATGAATATATTTTATCTAGGGTTGAATTATACCCGTGAAATTGGATATGATAATATAGAGGGAAATATGAGAGAGAGAGAGAGAGAGTATGTGTTGTATATATGAGAGATATTGTTTTGATGTAGGATAATCCGATTACAAGCACATATGTGTGCTATATATAGGAAAAAATAAGAGGCAGTGGGCTCTACCAGAATGTGAGATCAACCACTTGCCGTAATAATAGAAATGTGGGTTGTTGTATATTTTTGACTTTCACAACAATTAGAGATTTATTTTTGCACATTCAAAATATTGGTGTTTGAATCTACGTAGTTTCTAGGTAAACAACAGGAGTTACGGTTGTGAGTAGTGTGATTCATTCTCCAATCTCATTGAGAACCGGTTTAGCATCAATAGAAGTTAAATAGGTACATTCAATTTAAATTGTTGGTTCATAATTAGTAAAGTAAACACTCTTTGTTTGTTAAAGAGAGGTTTAGTTGTAACGGCTAATTTGTGTGTTAAATAAGCACTTAGTCATCTTCTTCGTTTTCGGTTGTTACGGTTGAGATTCAACAATTGTTGCTGCACTCTGAACTTGAATTTGTAGAGCTGAAGAGATTCTTGTTTTCTTAGTGGATTCTTGGATATGAATCCGGCCCCTGAGATGTAGTCTACCATATCGTGATGAACTCAGGGTAGAAGTGTGTGTGTGCTCTCTTACTTGCGTTTCTTGGTTAATCGTGTTCATTCACAAAATTCATCGGAATACCAAATTTGAACTTAATTGATAAGAATTACAAGTTTCTTGAAGCATCAGATTGTAACAGAATGGTATAAGATCCCAATGTTGTCATCCGATGGCTTCGACTACTCGTGCAGACATTGAAAGATTCGATGGAGATGGATATTTTTCACTATGGAAGATCAAGATGTTGGCGCACTTTGGAACTCAAGGTTTAAAGGATGTTATCACATACGATAATTTTGAGGTGATTGATTCTGGTGATACAGGAAGTGATAAAGATAAATATAAAGAATCCAGTGAAGAAACACTAGGCGCATCAAAGCCTAAGGTAACTTTTGATCCTTTTAAGCTGGAAAAGGATGAACGTGCAAAGAACCTGATCATTATGAATGTTGGTGATAAAGTTCTATGAAAGATCAAATTATGTGAAACTGTTGCATATATGTGGTCTCTTCTTGATAGACTTTATATGTCAAAGACATTACCTAATAGGATATTTACTCAATCTCAATTCTACATGTTTAAGTCAGATCAATCAAATTCTATAGATGTGAATATTGATGAGTTCTAAAAGATTGTTGCATAAATGAGAAGTTTGAATGTGACAATGTCAGATGAGATTTAGGCCATATTGTTCCTAAGCTCTCTACCCTCAGGCTATGATCAATTGAAGCATACTCTTAAGTATGGGAAAACTATATTGTGTCATGAGGAAGTGATCTCAGCTGCAAGGTCAAAAAAAGAGAACTAAGTGAATCTTTGAAGATAGACAAAGGACTAGCAACAAGTTTGTACAATAAGGAAAGAGGCAGACCAAACACAAAAGGAAAATCAGAAAAGGGAGGCAAGAATAGAAGTAACTCACCTTTAAAAAACCAAATGTACATGTTGGTTCTGTAACAAGGTAGGTCATCACAAGAAAGATTGTTATATCAGGAAAATGAAGCTGGAAAGTGAAGAGAATGGTGAAGCTGGTGTTATTACAGAAAAGTTGGTTTTCTCAAAGACATTGAACATGAATGTAGAAGAATCAAATGATATATGGGTTATAGACTCAGGTTGTACACATCATATGTCTACTAAGAGAGACTGGTTTATAAACTTTGATGAAAGTAAAGCTTCTACAATACTTTTTGGTGATGATCACATTGTAGAGTCAAAAGGATCAAGATCTATTTTGATAAACTCAAATGTAGGATCACTGAAGGTTCTAAATGATGTAAAGTATGTACCAAATCTGAGAAGAAATTTGATCTCTACAGGAAATTTGGACAGTCTAGGCTTTAAACATGAAGGTGGAGATGGTAAAATTTGGTTCTATAAGAACAAGAAACTATCATTCAAAGGAGATATAAGAAATGGTCTATATGTGTTAGATGGTGAAACCAAATTATCATAAAGTTGTAATGTCCAGCAAAAGAAGAATATCACTGATTTGTGGCACTGTAGGATGGGACATCTTGGTATAAGTAATATGAAGATTTTGGCTGGGAAAGGCCTGCTAGAAAAGAAAGATGTAAAGGATCCAAGCTTTTGTGAACATTGTGATGGGAAATCTAAGAAATTGAGTTTCAATCTATCAAGATACAACACCAAAGACATTTTGGGATATATTCATGCAGACATATGGGGAGCTCCATCAGTAACTCCTTCGTTATCAGGAAAGTAATACTTCCTGTCAATAATAGATGAGAAGACAAGAAAAGTATGGCTGATGTTCCTTAAATCAAAGGATGAAGCTTTTGACAGATTATGTGAATGGAAAACTTTAGTAGAAAATCAAGTGGATAAGAAAGTGAAATTTTTGAGAACGGATAATTGGTTAGAGTTCTGCAATACAAGGTTTAACAGTTTCTGCACACAAAATGGTATTGAAAGACACAAAACCTGTACTTATACCCTCAGCAAAATGGGGTGACTGAAAGGATGAATAAAACAGTAATGGAAAGGGTAAGAAGCCTACTTGATGAGACAGGATTGGATGAAGAATTTTGGGTTGAAGCATCTGAAACAGTGACCTACCTTATCAATAGATCATCGTCTGCTGCTTTAGATCATAATGTACCACAACAACTATGTTTAAACAAGAAACCAGGGTACAAGCATTTAAGGAGATTTGAATATGTTGCTTATGTGCATCATGATCAAGGGAAACTTAAACCAAGAGCCTTAAAAAATTTATATTTCTGGGCTATCCTTCAGGAACAAAAAGGTACAAAATTTGGCTAATCAATGAAATAAAGTGTGTGATAAGTAGAAACGTGATCTTCAATAAACATCAAGTGTATAAAGATTTGAAGACATGGTCAACATAACAGGTTGGTGATGAAGAACATAACTCAAATACTCAGTTTTCAGTTGAAATTCAAACCAATGATACTACTTAAGAAAAGGAAGCACATAATGAAGAAGAATATCAAGCTCAAGGTGAAGCTAATGAAGAAACTGCAGAACAACCAGGAGAGATAGTCACATATCAACCATCATCATCATATGGTAGTCTCAGTCAATACCATTTGGCAAGAGACAATAGAGCCTAGTTGCTATCATGAGGCTAAAAAGGATCCAAATCGGATAAAGTGGAAATCAGCCATGGATGAGGAGATGTCATCTCTTGTAAAGAACAAAACATGGATCATTGTTGACAAGCCAACATAATGTAAAGTCATTGGTTGCATAAGGTAAAAGCTGAGATTCTAGGGGTAGAGCCAAAGAGATTTAAAGCAAGATTAGTAGCCAGAGGATTTACACGGAGAGGGAATTGATTAACAAGAGGCATTTGTTCCAATGGTAAAACATGTTTCAATCAGAATACTGTTATCACTTGTGGTACATCAAGACTCAAAACTGGAACAAATGGATGTCAAAACAGTCTTCCTACATGGTGATATAGATCAATACTTATTTATGGAACAACCAAAAGGTTATGAAGATAAATCAGGAAAACAGAAAGTGTGTAAGCTCAAGAAATCATTATGTGGACTTAAGCAGTCTCCAAGACAGTGGAACCAAAGGTTTGATAGGTTTATGATAGATCAAAACTTCACCAAGAGCAGCCAAAATGCATGTGTTTATACCAAAGAAGGAAGTCATCAAGATGTGGTATACATGTTACTATATGTTGATGATATTCTAATTGAAAGAAAGCATAAGGAAACTGTAAATGCAGTCAAGAAAGCACTGAGCTTGGAATTTGAAATGAAAGATATGGGTGTAGCTAGTATGATACTTGGTATGGACATTTATCGTGACAAAAAATGGTATTCTCATACTGTTTCAGAAAGAGTATTTGCAGAAGGTTGTATCAAGGTTCAATATGCAGGATGCAAAAGTGGTTAGTACACCAATTGGAGCACATTTCAAATTACCATCAGTAAAGGATTATGAAGAGAGCATTGACACAGAGAGGTTTTCTTATTTGTGTGCAGTTGACTGCATTATGTATGCAATGGTACGCACACAACTTGATTTGTCTTATGTAGTAGGACTTGTAAGTCGTTTAATGAGTAAACCATGATATATTCATTGGGAAGCTGTAAAGTGGTTGCTAAGATATATAAAGGGTTCAACAGAATTGGGTATCAGATTTACAAAAGAGAAAGAAATCAGTTTGCAGGGATATTGTGACTCAGATTTTGCATCAGATTTGGACAAAAGGAGGTCAATTAGTGGTTATGTGTTTACAATAGGTGGTAATACAGTGAGTTAGAAATTCAGTTTACAACAAGTTGTGGCATTATCATCAACAGAAGCATAATATATTGCCTTATCATAAGTTGTTAAGGAAGCAAGATAGATAACTAATCTCGTTAAAGACTTAAAGATCGATCATAAGATTGCTACAGTCTGGTGTGATTCTCAATAAGCTATAAGCTTGGCCAATAATTGCATATTTCATGAGAGGACAAATCATGTGGCAGTCAAGTTTCACTTTATAAGAGATCTCATATCAGATGGTGAAACAGAAGTCATGAAGATTCACACTTCAAAGAATCTGACTGGTATGCTAACAAAAGGTATCCATGTGCACAAGTTTGAAGCATATATAAGTTTCTTGAAGTTGTACGAATGAAGATGAGAATGTCTCAAGCTGGAGGTTAATGTCAAGATGAGGCTTTTCACTAAGTAAAGGAAGAAAGAATCAAGGTGGAGTGTTGTGAGTAGTGTGATTCATTCTTCAATCTCATTGAGAACCGGTTTAGCATCAATTAGAAGTTAAATAGGTACATTCAATTTAAATCGTTGGTTCATAATTAGTAAAGTAAACAGTCTTTGTTAAAGAGAGGTTTAATTGTAACGGCTAATTTGTGCGTTATATAAGCACTTAGTCATCTTCTTTGTTTTCGGTTGTTACGGTAGAGATTCAGCCATTGTTGTTGAACTATGAGTTCGAATTTGTAGTGCTGAAGAGATTATTGTTTGCTTACTGGATTGTTGGATCTGAATCTGGCCCCTGAGACGTAGTTTACCGATGACGAACTCAGGATAAAATTGTGTGTGTGCTCTTTTACTTGCGTTTTTGGGTTAATCATGTTCATACATACACACAATTCATCGATATATCAAATTGGAACTTAATTTATAAGAATTACAAGTTTCTTGAAGCATCAGATTATAACAGTTAAATGTGTAGATTTTCAGGATACACAGTGTTTCATCTTTCAATTGGAGATATTCTTTGCACAAATTTTGTCTTCGATTCAAAGAATTGAATTATTGCAAATGATTGAACAACCCGAGGAGTGGTCGATTTTTGCAGTTTGAATAGTTAAAAAGTTGTCCATTTTAGGAAGTTTTACGCTTCACTAAAGAAGAAAAGGTTCAACAAGAAAGCTGATTTTCTCGCCCAAATAACAAATACTGTAATAGATTTTTCTCTGGCTTCCATCATGTATGGATAAACTGGATTATGGAGTGTGTTACCTCCGTCTCATACTCTTCTTGATCAATGGATCACCCCATGGGAGAGTCGTGCCATCCAGAGGCTTGCGTCAAAATGACCTTCTATCTCCATGCCACTTTATTCTTTGTACGAAAGTGTTATATGGTCTTAGGCACAACTCTCGGGCCGTCATCCAGGACTTAGTATCTCAAAAGATGGCCCGAAAATTAATCACCTTCTCTTTACCGACGACACAATGTTGTTCAGTATCGCAAACGCTAGGAATTTCCATGCTTTTTCCTCGATTTTGGCTAAATATTCCAAAGCGTCTGGAAAACTCATTAACCTTGCTAAATCTTCTATCACTGCACCAAAACTCACACTAGAAGCTAGAAATGAGGCCAAATGTATCTAGGGATTTCTAGAGAAGGAGGTTCGGGGTAAATACTTGGAGGCTTCGGAAAAATTTGGAATTAAAAATTCTGATATTTTTAGTGAAATGGTAGACATAATTAGACAAAGATCACATAGTTGGACGTCAAAATTTTTATCACCGGAGGGTAAACAGATTTTTCTAAAGTCGGTTTTAACCGCAGTGCCAGCTTATACCCTATCTTGTTTCAAAATTCTTATTTCTTTATGCTAACGAATTCAATCTATTTTAACTAGATTCTGGTGGGATGAAAATCAAGATAAAAAAAATTGTTGGGTTGCTTGGACTAAATTGACTATCCCAAATAATGAAGGTGAATTAGGCTTTAGAGAGATTGAAGCTTTTAATGACTCGCTTCTAGCTAAAATTTCTTGACGATTAATTTCGCAACCTACCAGTGTCTTGGCACAAATATTACTGTCAAAATACAATCATAATACATCTTTTATGGAAGCAAGGATGACATCATGTCTAGAGAAATTCTAGCAGGTAGAGATAATATCAAGAAAGGCCTTAGTTGGTTAATCGGCGGTGGCTCACATATTCAAATTTGGAAGGATATATGGCTCTTTCTATCAGAATCGATTACCCTTATAGGTCTGATACCTTTGGAAATGGAAGATCTTCAAGTTAGCTATCTTCTCTACTCGGATTCTTATGAATGGAACTGTACCATAATTCAGCAAATCCTTCCTTCCTATGAAGATCTCATCAAATTGATTCCTCCAAGTTCCTCGCGTTGTGAGGATAAATTGGTTTGATTACCGGTAAAATCCGGTCTCTACTCGAATTGTACATGATATGGTATTTTGACAATAAGTGAATTACCTATTCCCCTTTTCCAATTCAAATGGCAAGCAAATCTATGGAACCTCAAAACTTCTCCCAAGATCAAATCGTTCATTCGGAAAGCATCAGCTAATGTCGTGTCCGTAAGAACTCAACTAGCCATAAGAGACTTTCAATCGGCTATGTTATGTGTCCGGTGTGGAGTCCCAAAATCAATCACACACATACTTCTTCACTTTCAGTTCGCTACTGAAGTTTGCTCCCTTTCCAACCCAATTCCATCGCCTCATCAAACTCGATGCATGAAATAATCTTGGATATGTTGGAATATCTTTATGCTTGGTTATGTTGGAATCTCCCTCCAAATGGTATCTATATGGCTTGTCTTTATGCTTGGATATGTTGGAATCTCCAGATTGCTTGAAACAATCTGATTTTTCTTTTTCAAATCGTTCTTTCTCACCAATGGAAATTCTGACTAAATCAACTACTGAATGGGAATTGGCTAATCCGCCTAGTATCGTAATCCCTCATCACATTTCTTCTATTACTTTACCTACCCTCTCGTCGAGTTTTATGTGCTTCATCGATGCAGTCTAGCTTGCCCCTTCTCAGCATTGTGGTCTCAGATGGACTTTTACCAAAAATAATGGTGTTGATCCTGAATCTTTCTCATCTACATAAGCATGCACTTCTTCTTCCCTGGCTGCCGAAGCCTTGGCACTTTAAACAGCTCTATTAAGCTCTTTCTCTTTACAGAAAAGTGATATTATCATCATATCAAATTCCATGACTTTAGTCTCTCTTCTCAACTTCAATGGCTTTTTTAATGATCTCCATGGTATATTGAGTGACATTAGGTCGACTGTAACATAATTTTCTTCTGTGACTTTTACTTTAATATCGCGTGTGGCAAATATGCTTGCATATAGTTTAGCAAAAAAAGGCTTTAACTAGCCAGGCTGAACATTTTATCAAATTAAAATAATGGTTTGACAAACATTTTTTTTTCTTTTTTGTTGATGTATCATTATCCACTTGGTTGGTAGATACGAATAAAAAATTTATTTATAGTAATTATATTTTTCATGCCAAAAAATTATACATAATTGTGAAAAGGAGAATTAACAAAATAAGCTAAAAATAATGCAATAACTAAAATAGTATGCTAAAATTTTTTTAATTAAAAATGTAGTTTATTTTGTAGTAAATTTTCTAAAATAACACTTTAAATCATATTATCATATTTGGTTGACTTGTTTTTTTCTTTTCATTATCATATTTCAACAATATTTTTTGAAAACGAGAATATTTTCAAGAAAAAAACATTCAATGACTCTGCGATAATAGTTATGGAGAAGAAAAATTTTGAAAACAATACCTAACAAATATTTTTACGGAATCAATATAACAACTTTGCATAAAAATTATATTTAATAACTGTAACTTTTCTAAATAAGTATATGAAACAACTTTAACCAAAATATATACAATAATTATACACAACAACTAATTTCAAAAATAACTTTTTCAAGAAACTGCACTTAATAAAAACACATCCAGATTAATATAAAAACTACTATGAAATAACTTTCATATCATATTTGCAACAAAAACTTTACCAAATAACTGTGCGTCAAAATCTGTGAAATAACTATAGAATATTAACTCTACCGAACAACTTTGAACAAACAAAATGATTTAACTATGCACAATAACTTTACTAATTAAGTATGGATACGAATACTAATTTATAATCATACTTTTTTCAAAGATTTAAAGGGTTTCTTTGGTTTTGAAAGGTGTTTAATGATAATAGATTTGTTTATAATCATTGTTAGACATATATTTATATAAAAACAAAATTAAACTAAATTAATAGTTAAGTTAACAAATAATTATGACAATATTAGTCTATATCTTTAATTTTAAAAGATACGGTCTATAATTTTAATTTAGATTATTTTCTAGAATTTTTTCATAATTATCCGATTGTGAAATCTTGCATAATTATAAATCAAATTTTCTCTAATTCCACAAAAAATAATTTAAGTTCCTTTAAAAGAATTAAAACTAATATATTTTCTGAGATAATTATTTTTTGAGATAATTATTAGAGTACTATTTTATATTTTTTTACCATTTTTGGTTTTAACTTTGTTATACTTTTTTCTTGTTTTCCCGAGTTCACTATTTTTTTAGTTTCCTTTCTTTTCAACGAAACTATTCTATCTCTGATGTGAGAATGGAAATTAAGATCCATCAATATAAAAAGAGAACAGGCCCAACGAGGATAATAATTAGCCCATAATAAATCGAAATATCCAGAAAAAAATATAAATACAAAATTAAAAGAGAAATACCAAAACTCAGAAGAAGCCTGGAACTTTCTCTCTCTCTTTTTTTTTTTTTTNNNTTTTTTTTTTTTTTCAACAGTAGGACTCTGTTTCCTCTTGATGCGAGGCTTCCTCTTTAGATTCGTTCGAATCTCTAAGTTTTAGGGATCCGAAATCAATCAATTTCTACGCGTAAAGGGTAAGTTTACTCTTAATTTCGATTTAATTGTGAAATCTGAAAATCGGATTCCTTTGGATAACTCTCAATGTTCAGATATTGATCGATTTATCTTTTTCGATCCAAATCTGTATTCTTTGTCCTCCTAATTTAGGTAAGATTTAGAGTTTTGATTTGACTAACTGATTCGATTTTAGGGTTCGTTCATTATCAACGATTTAAGGATTTGAATATTGCTAGGGTTTGATTTTGCAGGAAAATTTTGATTATAAGATAAAAAAAA
>OVBE01015583.1:0-11397 GCA_900406425.1 Iberis pinnata | reverse complement strand
GTGCATCCATTTTTCTATGGGGATGGATGCATCAGCGTCGCTGTCATGCAATTCTTGTAAGTTTTCAACACTCACTTTTTGTTTTGTTGTGATCCTAACAAGTAAAGTAAAGTAATGCAGGGATCTCTCCGGGAAAATCCTAGCGAGGCCAACCAGTATAAAATTCCGCATGGAGATTGGTTTAGGATGGTTTCTTCTCCACATTACTTGGCAGAAATTGTAATACACTTGTCCCTAATAGATATTAATCTTTGATCAATGAATATTAATATGATGCTTTGAATTTTAGGTTTTATATGTGGGTATTCTGATTGCGAGTGGAGGAACTGATTTAACTATCTGGTTACTCTTTGGTTTCGTGGTACGGTCCAAAAATCAAAATCTTCAATATGCAGTGATTGTCTTTCTAAGAAATCAAACATTGTGTAGGTTGGGAATCTAGCATTGGCGGCTGGAGAAACGCACCGATGGTATCTCCGCAAGTTTGAGAATTATCCGACTAACAGGCGTGCCATTTTCCCATATGTATACTAAATGATTAAGAGACACAGCACTACTAGTGGTGCTATGTTGTGTTGCTTTCTTCATGTAGAAAAAACAAGACTTGGTCACATTGACACTTGAAAAATATCCATTTCTCTATGTACAGGATGGTGGTTTATATAATGTTAGAAAGTAGTAGATTGATCTTAGTTGTACCACATTAAAATAAGTTGTACGTACCAAGGTAGATTACATATCCAGCACCAAGAAGAATTAAAAAAAAAAATCTAATTTTCCGTCTTCTGATCATCCTGCATATCATTAGCAGCTGCTAACTTTTTTCCTCTTAATGCGGTAGAATATGACACTTTGATACCAAATTTTTCTTCCACCATATCAACGATACTTTTTGGAGTTGGGGTGTCCAACTGACCTGAAGAATGATATTCATTCAAAACAGATGCAACTAGTCGAGGTGTGCCTTTTCTTCTACTACTACTACTAGCACGTGTATTCGTGATAGACCGAGAACACGTATGGATCTTATTGTAAGTCCTAATTGAGAAATCATTTGAATCCCTAAGTTTTGCAGCTCGTAAAGACCACTTACAACCATTTTTTAATTCACAACACTTTACCACATATCGGTTGGGATCTGACTTAACTGTAGCAAACTCAAAACAATTCTCAAGTGAAGCTTTAAAAACTAGATCTTGCAATATCTGCTTACTTCCAAATATTTGACCTAAAGTCAAATCAATACCATCTTCCCATTGAGGACATATATATTGATCTTCTTCTCCATCAACTGTAAACTCAACATCTTCAAGTATACCAGAATCATCCATATTAGCAAATACTTCACATGCAACATTATTACCATCTTCTTCATTTTTAACACCAACTTCACTTGTTTCATCAAGTTGCTCAAAACATTCCACATGCAAAACACTTCTACATTGATCTTTATTCACTTCCATTAAGTAACCAAATACATCTTCATCATCTAAGATATATGATGGTCTTTTAGGATCTACTACTAATGGAATGTAACTACACTTCAGTTTTGTCGTCATTTCATCTACCATAATCTTCTTGTATATTCTATCAACCAACTCAGATAATTTAACTTGATCGCTACATGTCTTCATCACCAAAGTATAAATTTCATCTTCTTTTGAAACCCATTGTATGTTATCTCCGTTTTTACAATAATATCCTCCGTAATCAAAATGTATAATTGTACATCCAATGCTATTCATTCTCCTCTGAAATTTTATATTAAAATTCCACAAATTATCAACAATATAATCCCTAATTACGCAAAGTTCTAATTGGAATCCCTATATTGAAATTTAATAATATAAATTGCAAAAGAAATTACCAGAAACTTGAAACCTTGAGTTTTAATGACGGAGCAGAGATTTGGGATCGAAGAAAGACTCGATGGTGGTATTAACGAAACGATAGAGAAACAGGAAGAACAAGAATGGGCTTAAGTTTTTCTTTTTAAACAAATTTATTAAATTCTACGAAATGGGCTAAGTTTACGACTTGGGCCTAAGTTCAGTACGTGTCAAATACAAAATGATGCCTACACACGGTCGACGGATCAGTTAATAAAAATATTATAAAATTATAATTGTATTATTTTAAGATAATTTAAAAATAATAATATAATAAATGAAATAAATTTAGGAATTTTTATAAAATCTACCATATTGGGCCATAGCCCTTATATGATATACTACAAGGCCGTTCCTTACATTTTCTACCACAACGTTCGTACGAATTCTCGTGTCGAGTGACCAAAATGCCCCTCCGTATGGTAGCTGGTTTTGGGCAGGAAAAGGTTTTCGAGCTGGGAGCATTAGATATGTATTAATGGCGATTTGATGTGTTAAAGGTGAATTAACATTTAAATTAAATTAAAAATAACATAACATAATTAAGAAAGTAAGGTAATAAGTGGTAGATTTAATTATCCCTAAATAAAGCTTCTCCTCCATTAATGTTGAGGTTGAAGCAGAGATGCGAAATAGGTAAGTAGTTAATGTCGAGATTTTATGTTTTTTTAAGGTAATAGACACGTACATGGTTTGCATTCGACGTAAACATGATTTATAAGTTGGTGGACAAAGGCAGTTGCAGATATGGACAATATATGAGAAGTTGTATTTTTTTTTTTGTGTTGTCTTAAATGTAGTAAGAAATTTATGTGGTTGTAGAATGAAAGTAGTATTGGATAATGGCGTTTCTTGTCGGTTACGTTATTGTAATGGCCTAACAAAAGCGTGAAAGACATGTGGTTAACCCAATTGATAACATGAATGCACTATTAATGTGGTATAATTTGCACATGGGTTGTACAACATACAATGAGGGTTAATGCTTAGGTGTGGGTAGTGAAAAATTTTTCTTTCTTGCGATTTGGCAGGTTAGATATGCCAGATGACATTGCCTATAACGTGCTAATCATTGTTGGCGATTGGGAGTGCTATGAGTCAGGGACATGGAATTTTCGGGTGGAGAAAAATGTGTTTGCAAGATGTGTGAAACTAAGAGTGGAAGAAGATTACTCAAGATTGAAATAAAAAATTGTGGAAGAATATGGTGGAAAGATATATGGGCGTGAGTTCTGTTTAAGCTACTGGAACCAGAGCGATGATTTGGTTTTCACACAAGGACGAATTCCCCCCGATTACCGTAGATAACAATAGTAGTTTGGATATGTTCAAGAAAACAATGGTGGCACGAGGTGGACTAAGTTTATATATGTCTATGAAGGATGAATGTGTCGTAGACGTAATCGGGGAGAGGTTCGTCGAGTTATGTCCACCTGATAATGAGGCCTCTAAAGGGTTGTCGAGTGATGAAGTAGATCCAGAAATGACGAGACCAACGAAAGTTCCAAAATGTGGTGTGGAGAAGGTGGGGAAAGAATAAACAATTTACTGTCCACCATTGGTGAATAAAGATACAATTCTGGATGAAGATATAGTAGTGGGGTTGGGAGGGACTTACGAAGATGATAGCTTCCTGAATAGAGTGGACCAGATTGAAATGAGGCATCGAGAGTGTGTAAGTGTAAATCATAGACATATCCCTGGGTTGGGTGGAGGAGCATCAGGCAGTGGACATGTTGCGAGTAATGGTGGACAAAAAATGCATATGTATATGTTGGAAGCTGGACCTACATTTAATTTGTTAGAGGAGGAGAGTAGTAAGAAGAGAAGACGACATGGAAAAGAACACGTAACAAATAGNAATAGCGGAAGTGTGGACGGGGGGGGGGGGGAGGATGTGAGTGGGAAATATGATGATGGTTCGTATGACAGCATGGATGAGCCATCATAATATGATTTCGACTCGATGAGGGAATACATCGATACCGAATATCCACCCGACTGGGATCCATATGTTTTGGTGTATGGTAAAGTGGATAAAGAAGGTCGGGCTTCGGATGGACAAGAAACATTGTCAGGGAGGAATGGACCAAACTCGGGAGGTGAGTGAAAATTATTTGAAGAACATTAATTACAGAGACTGTCGTTATATAACTCATTTCCTAATTGTAGGTACTATTGGTGGTATTGGGCATGGAACTGTTAGTGTGGACAAGCAAACGAATGCCATGAGGGACATGCGAACTTGCCAACAAATGTAGATTGTATTGATAGACGTGGACAACCAACGTCCGGTCATGGACGAACACATATATCTAGCGGTGGACATTGTACCAATTCGTATGATGGTGACAACTCAGAAGGGGTGGGTGAACAACAGTCTGGTGATATGTCTATAGCTGTGAACTTCTATAAAGGAGCTATGGGTTTGATGGGTATGGCAAGTGATGCCCCGCTGAATCGAGATAATGTTGGTAGGGTTCAAAGTGACCAAGCCAATATGAGTTTGAAAAAGGGTGGGGATGCAATTCATGTTGGGATGAACTTCCAAAATAAGGCGGAGCTGCATAAGGCCATCTCAATATACTCAGTAAAAAGACTATTCAACTTTAAGGTACATGCTTCAGATAAAAAAGGGTCATTTATGTATGCTCGGATCCGAAATGTTACTAGAGGGTATACGCAACCATGAACGAGGTGGTTGAACAGGTGCAGGTTAGGACAGTGACGTTGAATCATACGTGTGATGTTAATGTACGGTCGAAATACGGAAAGAAAGCAACAGCTAGCATACTTGGAGAGTTGTTGAAAGCCCGGTATGCACATGGGAAAGTTGGACCCCGGGCGTGTGATGTACCACAACTTGTGTTGACTGATTTTAATGTTAAGCATGGTACGCAAAGGAAGTGGCAATGAAAAGAGGTAGGGGCAGTGAGGAAGAAAGTTATGAATTCCTTTTTAAATATCTACATCTACTCTCGCTGACAAAACCTGGCACAATATTAAAGGTGAAAACCGTTCCAAGAAAAGAGGAAGGTACGAACTTGTTTAAATATTTATTTGTAGCATTTGGTGCCTCCGTGGCGGGATACAAGCATCTGAGGAATGTGGTCCTCATATATGGGACCCAAACGAAAGGAAAATATAAGAGTTGTCTGGTAGCAGCAAGCGGGCAAGACAGGAATTACCAAATTTTTCCATTGGCGTTTGGGGTAATTGATGGGGAAAACACCGCTGGATGGACATGGTTTTTCACCCAGTTACAAATTTTTTTCCATGACACAGAAGATCTTGTATTTGGGTCGGACCGACATCAAGCCATATACGCGGGGCTAAAGGATGTTTATAAAAATGCCAAACATGGAGCGTGTATTGTGAATCTGGAGAGAAATGTCAAACATAGGTTCAAGTGTGAAGGTCTAGCGAGAATGGTTTCAAATGTAGCAAGGTCATAAAATATTGGTGATTTTAGGTATTGGTTTGAAAAGGTGCAAGAACTTAACCCTAGTTGTGCTCAATATTTGCTAGACATCGGTTTGGCTCACTGGACGCTTTCTTACTTCCCTGGAATGCGATACAACCTCATGGCCAGCAACATATACGAGTCGCTAAATGCAGTGCTACAAAAGGCCATTGATTTCCCAATAGCTACCATGGTTGAGTCTATTAGAACATTGTTGATGAGTTGGTTTTGTGCCCGCAGAAAAATAGCCATGGAGGCAAAGACATGTTGCACCCTTGAGGTTGAAGATATATTGATTGAACATCTAAAGGATACAACAGATTGTGCCGTAATTAATGCTTCACCAATTATTTACCAAGTTAATGATGCAAGTGGTTGTGTCTTCACTGTAGATTTGGAGAGGAAAAGTTGTACATGTCGGGTGTTCGACGTCTTGCTTGTACTATGTTGCCATGCTTTGGCTGCTGTTGGTATAAGAAACATTGATATATATATATATACTCGTTAGTTGGGAAATGTTACTCGGTTAGTAAGTGGTTGAATATGTGGACAAAAATAATAATGCCCCCGGCACGGGAAAAAGACATTGATATGCCTAGGGATCTGGTGGACGAACATACAAACCCCCCAAGAACAAAAAGGGGCGCGGGCAGACCAAGGACCGTTAGAATCCCATCCCAAGGAGAGCAACGTGTAAGTTAGATAAATGATTTATAAGATGTTGAATATTGGAATTCCTCCTTGAAATCACATATTTTCTGGTTTTGCCATATTTAAGGGACGATCCGGACAGGCCGGAATTGCACGGCGTGCAACCTGCCAGGACACAATAGAGCAAGTTGCAAAAATCCGCTGTAGGACTTTCATGCTAACATGGACATTTAATTGGACGTAATTAGTATAAGGTCTCGGGCATGGACAGTGATTTTGGCATATGGACGTTTTATTTTGTTTAGTGTGCATCTTGTATTAGGCATATATATTAAGAGAAATATTTGGTAATGGACGTAAAGTGTGAACTGTTGTCCATGTCAGAGTGGGATGTTGGTTACTTGTCCATGGTAGTTGTACTATGTACTTAATGTATCGGGCCATGGACATTATATTGGTGATATGGACGTACTGTTTTCTTGAGTGTGGATCAAGTATGCTGTGTAATATAGTTGGTTGTAGACGTAAATTGTAACCATTTGTCCATCTAGTAATATGATACTTGTCCATAGTAGTTGTCATTTGTACTAACGGTTTCGGAGCATGGACAGTGAGTGGTTGAATATGTGGACAAAAATGTGGTTTATCGGGAATAGACGTGGACATAAATTGGCTTGGATTTTACATAGACATAGACATAAATTGACGGGGTAATACGTAGGCTAGAACTTAATTTTCGTATACATAGACATAGACGTCTTCTTTTGGTTATTGTCCATGAATTATAATGTGTACAAGGTGGAGAGAACGGGATGCATGATTATATATACAGTTGAATAACATTGATCTTGTTGTTCGTTACTTACCATAAACGGATTTGCAACTACATTTGACAACTAAGTACAAGTCCATTTTTTCCTTCAAAGTGAAACTTAACTACAAAATACAACAACCATCCTACATAGACAAGCTTTCATCATTCTCGTCCATGACTGGAAAACGCAAGTACAAATTACTACAACCATGGACAACTAACCACCATCTTAAGGACACATAGACATACTATAACAAATTATTCGTCCATGTCTATAGCTCGGGACCATGTTGGTGCATGGCGTCGCCGAAATAATACCTATTCCATAACTTGAAAACACATGATTGTAAGAAGCATCTGATGTATTGCGTTTTTAACCACTTTAGGCATCGATTTAGTTCTCATTTTGGCTAGGTTCACTTGTATTTAGAATAGTTTAGGTTGCATTTTGCATTCTATTGCATATTTCAGGTGCCTAAGAAAGATGGAGCTGAACCGGAACAAAACCGAGAAAAAAGAAGTCAAAAGAAGCTTAAGGAGGAAAACCAGACATGGTATCGGCCACCCGTACCGGTTGGAGTAGGCCGATACATCTCACGAAGAAGTATAATCGGTATGTTTCAACCGATACACCCATATCTGTTGGGATGTATCGATTGGAATAAACCGTTTTGGAAGTAGTAGAATACGTACCGGGCAGGACTAACCGGTACACCTGGCCCAATACAGGTGTACCGGCCAGCGTGTACCGGGTGCACTCAACCGATGGCGATATCGTCCATACATACCGGTTGTATCGGCCGTTATCGACTAATAAAAGAGAAAAAATGACTTTTGTTTTAAAACACTTGAAAGACCTAATTGGCATTATTCCATCTTTTTAGATTGAAAAACTCTCTGTAAAAACCTTTGTTCTACTTTTGAGTTTATTTTTATTGAGTTTTCCAATTCTTATTCATGTTCTTAATATTTTGTTTATTTCGATTTCTTTCATGAGAAAACATAGTTCTAATATGAGAACTTGTGTTTTCTTCATGAGTTGTGAGTAGTTTCAGTAAGCAAATGAGGTAGGTAGATTAGGGTGATTAGATGGTGAATTTAGATGTTTAGGTCTTATAATCCTTAATTCCTCATGCAATAGATGTTCTTAACGCTAGGTTTAACCTGATCAACTGAATCTAGATCATAGGAAGATTATCGCCCGAAAGGTGTTCGATAGAATACCTGAATCAATCTTTCTATGCTAAATGAGGCCTAACCAAGAGATTGTGTTAGTTAGTTTAGTGGTTGAGCATAGATTAGATCTTAATGTTTCTTAATCTTGTTGATTAGTCAAGAGATTGTATTAGTCGCATGTTTAGGAAAAGGATTAGTACCACGAGAGTGGATTAGTCTATAAGTGGGAATCTTAGACCAAGGATTAGCTGTTAAATGTTAGCATTGAGCGTCTTAGGAAACCGTTTGTTTAGCTGTTAAATGTTAGCATTAAATGTTAGACCAAGGATCACCCGAGTCATTGCCTTAGCCCGTTTGTTTAGCCTTTTTTATTATC
This sequence comes from Iberis pinnata, assembly GCA_900406425.1. Lineage (NCBI taxonomy): Eukaryota > Viridiplantae > Streptophyta > Magnoliopsida > Brassicales > Brassicaceae > Iberis > Iberis pinnata. The sequence goes on along the minus strand of OVBE01015583.1, from coordinate 3,028 downwards.
GCATACTTTGTTTTATATTTAGTCTCGTTTTTACTTATTCAATTATCGGATTTCAATCATAGCACGTTTTAATCGATAATCAAAATCAACTTTGAATCGTTTAGACTGAACGTAATTCTCATAGAGCTAATTAGTTAATTGCATCCCGAACTGGATTTGATACCTAAGTACTACATCGATATTCAAGTAGTCTAGGATTACTTGCTAGATAGGAATTTTAAAATCCTGTTTATCAAATTGGCGTTGTTGCCATTTCCGGATTTCGATTGACAATTACTTCTTTGAATTTGTTTGGGACTAAGCCTAATTTTCACTACTTTACTAACTTCTCTACTTCTCTTGTTTATGCATTTTCAGGTGTATGCACCTGAGAAGTAGAGGCAATACAGATCTCATTCCGATAGTCGAGGACATAAGCGCTCTTGAACATCGGAACGCCCGTGAACGTCGTAACCAAGAACGTCCCCATCATGTTAGACGCTTGGATTTAGAGATGGATAACCAGAAAAACAATGCTGGTGGATGAACCATAGGCGAGAATGATGCCCCTAACGCTCATACTCAGCGTACCGGGATCAAACCACCAGCCATTGCTAACAACAATTTTGAAATCAAGTCCAGTCTAATTACAATGGTCTAGAACTCTAACTTCCACGGTCTCCCTATGGAAGACCCCTTAGACCATTTGGATAATTTCGACATGTTGTGCAGCACTGTCAAGATCAATGGAGTCACAGAGGATGCTTTCAAGCTGAGATTGTTTCCCTTCTCCTTGGGAGACAAAGCTCATTCATGGGAAAGAATGTCCCAACTGCTTCAGTGGAAACTTGGGACGCTTGTAAAAAGGCGTTTCTAACCAAGTTCTTTTCCACTTCACGCACTACACGAATCCGTAATGAGATATATGGGTTTGTACAAAGAGGAACTGAGTCCTTTGGGGAAGCGTGGGAACATTTCAAGGGTTACACACTTCAGTGCCCACATCATGGTTTCTCTGGAGAGAGTCTACTTAGCACTCTGTACCGCGGTCTAGCTCCAAAATACCGCATGATGCTTGACACCTCAAGTCAAGGAAATTTTTTCAGTCAAACTGAAGAAGATGGACTAAAACTTGTGGAGAACCTTGCTTAGAGTAATAGCAATTATGGCGATGATTATGACCGGTCTGTAAGAGATGGTAGTGGGGACAATAGCTTTAAGAAAGACTTGAAGTCGCTCGAAGATAAGTTAGACAAATTCATACTCTCTCAGCAAGGAACGATCAACTTTGTCGGGGACACTCAAGAAGACTACCAACCTCAATAGGAGGTAACTCAAGAGGAGTTGGCTTATGTTGCCAACCAAGGTTACAACCATGGATACAACAACTACCAACAACACCCAAGTCTCTCTTACCGCAACACCAATGTGGCTAACCCACAAGACCAGGTGTATCCACCAAAGCAACATCATCAAGGCAGTTTTCAACCTACNCTAATTACAACAACCAAGATGGTTTCCAACAAAAACAGCAATTCTTCCCTAAACCACCGGGTTTCTCTAACCCACAAGCACCTCAACAACAACCACAAGGAAGCTCTTCTACTTCCAATGCTCAAGATCAAACGAACATGTTGTTGAGACAACTTCTAGAGGGTCAAGGGAAGAATCTATAGAGTTTGGAGTATTCAAGAAGGACATTAATTCCAAGACCGATGATCTACATGCTAAGATAGAAAGTATGGCATCCCACTTAAAGGCTTTGGACAGCCAAGTTGCACAAATCACGTCTACATCAAAACGACCAATGGGTCAACTTCCGGGTAAAACTGACATAAACCCCAAAGAANGCGTTGGACAACCAAGTTGCACAAATCACGTCTACATCAAAACGACCAATGGGTCAACTTCCAGGTAAAACTGACACAAACCCCAAAGAATACATCAATGCTATCACACTAAGGAGCGGTAAGGAGTTACCTCCAAGGGTTCTCATTGAGGACAATAAGAAGCAAGATGGGGGGGAATCATTTTCATGGATGAAGATGAAGTGATGGATGAGGAAATCTTGGTTTAAAAACCATCTCATGATAAGGTGGGTGATCCAAAAGGGAAGGAAACTAGTGAGGATTCTGCGCCAAAAGCGCCGGTTTTCGAACCACCTCCTTACGAACCGAAGCTCCCTTTCCCGGGCCGATTCAAGAAGCAGTTGATGGAGAAATATAGAGCTTAGTTTGAGGAGCAGATGAAGGAGGTGCAAATCGCTATGCCTCTTATAGACGCCTTCATGCTAGTTCCTCATTACAGTAAGTTTTTAAAGGATGCAATTAAGAAGAAATTGAAGACCTTAGAAGGAATGGTTATACTCTCACAAGAGTGCAGTGCCATCATCCAGAAGAACAATTCTCCAAAGAAACTTGAAGATCCATGGAGTTTTACTCTCCCTTGTTCTTTAGGGCCATTTACTTTTGATAGATGCTTGTGTGATCTATGTGCTAGTGTAAGCTTAATGCCATATTCCATTGCTAAAAAGCTTGGTTTCTTCTCTTTTAAACCTTGCAGGATTTCTCTGGTGCTGGCCGATCGATCTGTAAGAGTGCCATTAGGGATGCTAGAAGATCTACCAATGAGATTAGGGAACACTAAGGTTCCTACGGATTTTATTGTTCTAGAAATGGAAGAAGAGCCTAAGGACCCGCTCATATTTGGGAGACCGTTCCTAGCCACTGCATGAGCCATTATCGATGTGAAGAAGGGAAAGATCGACCTGCATTTAGGAAAATATCACATTCAACAGTATGGCATCAAGGAGATTATGAAGAAACCAACAATCGATGGTCAAGTCTTTTACGTGAAGACTATGGATGAGCTTGTTGATGAATACCTGGAAGAGTTAGCTGAAGAAGATTCTTTGCAACTAGCTCTCACAATTCAACCTGATGAACTAAGGGTGATGAGAGCTGAGGTGGAAGAGATCAGAGAAAGACTCGACTCCCATGAAGCTATTGAAGGCAGAGTTTTATTCGAAGATCTATCTCGAAGGACACAG
>OVBE01015582.1:0-11397 GCA_900406425.1 Iberis pinnata | reverse complement strand
GCAGTTGAGAGAAATAAGAGAGGAGACATTAGAATCCCACGATCTCCCTGCTGCAAACGAGCATTTGGCTGCAGCTGAAGCCCAGATTTCCCAATAGATGGTTCCTAGATTCGTCCGCCGCATTGCATAGAATGCAAGATGGAGCAGTCTGTAAACCCCAGAGGCGTAGACGATCTTTGGTAGGGCAGCGATTTAACATAAAGAGCCAACAGATGAGACTGTGTCGTGGAATCCCACCCTTGAACCAGACAATAGGGTACCACGACAGCTCTTAACTCTTCATAAACTGTACATGTTTTATATTTATCCAAGGCTATGCCATTAATTAACCAATCACACCGATCTGGCAGTGAGTCATTCAATGATATCGTAGATAAGAAGGCTTGTATATTAACTACTTCTTCACTCCTTGCAGGAGGGAGATTCCAAGCACCTGATGCGTAGATATCCCGAAGACAGCAGTCTATTGGGATGCCAAGCCTAGCAGAACCAGAGCGTCGGAGATAGGTGATATATAAGGCTGCCAAAAGGGGACCACCAAAAGTTACATGTTCTACCATTCCCTATAGTCATCTTAATCCAAGAGGAAACTGTTTCTTTGGATTTTAATATTTTATTTGCTAGCCAAGATTAACCGGACTTCTGTTTGAATTTCCAGAAGTTGCTGAGGCGGTCCTTTAAAACCTCTGCACGATACCAGGCAACCCAAATAGATCCCGACTGGAAGAAGAGAAGCCAAACCAACTTAAGAAAACATGCCTTAATCTCTAATTTCACAACAATATATGAGTTATCAAATTCCTAAACTGTAAATACAGTTATATAAAAAATTCAAAAACCAAAATCTATGACCAGTCTTACTCGAAATATATTCAAATATATCAAAACCTAGTTTAGTTAGTACCATAACTCAAGTATATTATATATTAAATCCATGCTGACAACAACAAAAATCCAGTATATATGATATATATTCTTCATAAATTCAAATGATTTTATAAACACCTTAAGCTAGTAATTGGTAATTGTTGTTAAATAGTTCTTAGGTTTAAATTTAAAACAAAAAATAGATGATGCATCACATTTGTTTAGAAATTTATAAATGTTGTTTCAATGATTATATTTTATAACTTTATATGCATAAAATACAAATTGAAATATAAGTTGCATATATACATTCAAACTTTTTAAATGTCTTTGATATAATTTGTAAAAGAATTTAATTTAACGCTTGTATATGTGCTGGAAAGTATCAAACCCAATAATAGCATACGTTAAAAATTGCCAGTATCACAAATCCACCACCATAAAAACCATAATCAAATTTAAAAATAATCCATAATCATAGCATAACCCACACCATACAGGAAATAAATCAAATTGCAATGCAAATCTATTACAAACAAAAAATACTTGAGAATAACTTTTCTTTTTTTCGGCCTATGAACTTCGACTTTGGAACCTTTAACGGAACCATAAATTATTGGTAATACTTGAGCTGATGGTAGGGACAACAGTGTTTGAGCTATCACTTGTTTGAGTAGTGGAGGAATCTTCGAGATTTTGTTGTTGCATCGGTTGGTATGGTAGTGGTAGTGATGGCTACGGTTGAAGTGGCTATTGTCCATGAATGGTAAACCCATTTGCTCAGCAGCATACCTCATTTGCTCAGGATGGTTCATCGTCTCAAGAAACCATTGTTGTTGGTTTTGACTATTATTCTGATTTAGATTTAAATTTCTAGATTGTTCATAAAATCCAGCATGTGGAGTTGTGGGATGACGAAACAAATGTTGTTGTTGTTGCTGCTGCATAGCATTGAAAAACGCCCCAGCAGCCCCGGATGAGGAGGAAGAACCTACCTCATGAATCATAGTGGTGGCAGGAACAGCTAAACCTGCTCCAACCACCAGCGAGCCAATCCCTTCATCGGCAGCCGCACCAGTATTAGAAGATTCACCAATCTCCATACCAGACTCCCTTAAAATCTCAATCCTGTGATTAGTATCTTTCAAATATTGTTCAATCATATACCCTAAATCATTAAGATCAACAATATTCAAATTAAACATTCTCATGTTTCCAACCAAACATTGAAACATGACTTCAGTCATCTCGAGCTCCCTATTGTCTTTCATTTGTCTCTTCCAAAGTTCAGTTGCTTTTGCGACTCTTTGCTTTAAATAGGTCTCTTGGTCCACCATTTCTTGTGTTGATCCATCTCGGGTAATGTTCTGAATTCAGAAACTACCCTTTGCACACCAGAGTTTGATGGCCACACCTCGGGAGTTGCATCGTATGGACTGTAGATTATGGCACATGCAGTGATACCACAAAGAGTAGAGAGTTCGTTCACTTTTTTAATCAAACGTTTCTTTCTTTTTTTAAAGGTTGCTTTTCTTGAAAAATCATTGACAATGAAAGCAAGCTTCACTTTCTTTCTAGTCATGATGGATCTTTCTTTTTTCTTTTTCTGTTTTGTGTGTTTGTTTTTTGTTTTTGTGTATTTCGTTTGGCTACATGTTGTATTATATAGTGGTGAAGTGGTATGAATATTTATTTCTTTTAATTAGAGACATTGTTTTCTTAGTGTATAGCTAAGCCAAAAAAAAGAAACAATCTTAATGATTAGTTGTCAATAGAGTTGTGAATTTATTTTATTATTTTTTATTTGTTATTTTCTCGTTTAAGCGATATATAAAATTATATAAAGTGGACCACATTTATAATAACATTACAGTTATTTAGAATTGACATAACTGCTCTTATTTGGAGTAATTTCTAAGATTTGATTATATATCTTAGTCAGTTTTTCCAATGCATTTCTCTGATTATTTTTCCTTAGTTGATAATATCTCTTTTTTTTTTCAACTTTAGTTGATAATATCAATATGGGTTTTTGACTTGTAATGTAACCAAGAATTAAACAATTGTAATTGGAGATAATATCTCTTACATTCATAATCATAAATTTAGTCAATTTTTATTTACATACATTATTGTGAATAATATATTTTTCATAACTTAAAATTTAATATATGTTTTATGAATAGTTTTTCCTAGCATGTATTTAATACATAAGATTATTTGGGATAAATGCTTTTAGAGAGAGAAATACTGAAAAATTTTGAATTATGAACGTGATATTGCATTTTTGAATACAAATATTTGATTGATGAAAAGATACATGTACATTTATGTATTGTAAATTCGAAATACAATGTAATAAAAAAATATATTCAAATACTTATCTATTTGATTATAAGTCACTAATATTTCATACTAAATACATATTCGATATGAGGTCACTTGATAAATAGATACATGTATATTTTCACTTCTAATTATACTATAAGGTATGAAATCTTTTCAGATACTATTTCTTTTGTGAGCATTATTTTATTATTCAATAATATTAATTTAGAATGTTGTCAAAGATATTTTAGTAATGAGATCTTGTGAAATAAAATAATACAAAGAATCTGGATCCCATATTCGTACATTTATTCTTCAAAAGTCCATATCATATAATTTAACTATTTTTGCAAATAATTTATTTTATATCAATTAAATTTACAATCTCTAAATTTTAGTAGAAATTTTTGTAGGATTGAAATCAAATATTCGAAATTACCGAAACTAAATTTCATCTTTGTAGTTATTTGTGAAGGTTGCCATATTCAATACATAAGCATTCTACTAAACTAAACATACCAAAACACATAGTTTAAAACAAAACCAAATGTACCAAGCTTATATTTGTTATGTATGCTTTTATATATATATACACGACAACATTTAATTCATAATCAATATTTAAACACATATTTATAATCAGTGCCGATCCTAAGCTATTTGATGTTTAAACCTGAAAATACAAATTATCTCTTTTAACCATATAGTGACAGAAGGTCGGAATCGTACACGTCCCAAACAATTCTCATAGAGGCACACTTAACCAATTGTGTTTTTTTTTGTGTATCTTAACCAATTGTGATATATATGATAACTGATTTTTGATGCCCATAAAATTTATATAAATTATGCGCCTGAAATCCTTGATTTCCATCAGAACTGGCTCTGCTTATAATCATTTGAAGAAAATGCAAGAACAAAATCTTTAACCGTTTAACTAAATTCATTTTTCTATATGCTATAGTTAATTTTGAGATTTAATGGATAGAATTATTGCTTTGGAACATAGATATGGTTCAAAATTGTGGTAGTGATTTAGTTTGCAATTTGTGTTTGATTATGTTCAAAAAATAAAACATAAGTTTGTCAAATAGTTTCTCTAAATTGGTAGTATATGTTGTCATAAAATCACCTTTTCAAAATTTAACTTATTTATTTATTTGTAAATTTATATAGAATGTGCAGTAAGATTTATACATGGTTGTGAGGTGTACTATAAACGTTAAACCTTTCTAAAATCAATTGATAAAACTATATTTATTATTAATAAAAATCTATATTTGTAAATTATTTTTATATCATGATTTATTGCAATAAATATATATATATATCTTATATATTAAATACGAAATAAAAAATTTTATGTACCATCACCTATTTACTTTCAAATTTGAATTTTAATAGAAAAAAATTATCTACGGCTTGGGTTCACAGCTGTGAGTTCCGCCACTTAGGTTGAATTCCGGCCTCCGCCAATTAACATGGGGTGCATTCGGCGGTCCTCCTGGATACATTTGGCCACTGCAGACGCTTTGGGCCTAGTCGAAGTCCTTTGAAGCTCCGGATACCAGGTCATCAAAAAAACAAAAAATTATCTACGACTTATGTCATTGTAGTATTTAATATTTTTATTATATTTTAATCTATGTTTTATAGATTTCAATATATCACCAAAAATAAGTTATAGAACTAAATAAATTTGTTTACATATCATCAGTATATTCAGTTTGAGACTTGAGTTTACAAAAATATCTTTAATGAAAATATATTATTTACCACTTAACATATATATTTCATGTTTAATATATGTAATTTAATTTTATTTATAACATGTATATCAAAAACTATTTAGTTTAGTCTTCTTTAATTTCAATTATAAAATAACATATCACTTCTTACCAAATCATTTTGACTTATTTAGTTTCAAAAATAATCGTTTCTTATATTAGAATATATAAGATGAGGCAAAAGTTCAAGGTTCTAAACATCAAAACACACAGAAAATCTAAAATAGTATCACTTGTTTTTTCGAAAAAAAATCCAAGAAAATGAATTTATGCGGTTTTAACGAATATCACTATACCACGACCACGTGATGCTTTCATCAATTTTTCATTTTGTAGAAAGATGCGAGCTAATTGACTTACAAGAAAAGAAAGAAAGGTTTAATGAATAAAGTTAAATCAGAATTAACTTTCGTAATTAAACCCTTCTTCTTATTCTTGAAAGTCGTTTGCTCGTAATTTTTTGAGAACTTTAGCTACTTCCTAGTCTTTGAAGACGATAGCGTGTTTATTTTTTTCTTTTTGTTTTATCTGTGTCAATCTGGGTGTTGTATTTATATAACCAGATAATACATACAGGTGACGGGGTTCAACACATATAAAATTATATATGTTAATTTCTTGTAGTCAAACCGTATGGTATATAATTTAAACCACACTAATACAAATATATCCAGCTTGTTTTTCAAAAAATATCGTTTTTGGATAATTCTTTCATTATAGAAAATCTCTTATAGAATTTCGATGTAAAATTTGACTAATTTTTTAAAAAAAATTCCTTTCTTAAAATTAACAAGAAAATATATTAAATATATTAAGAATTCAATGGTCTATATTTAAAATTTTTGAAAAAAATTTCTTAATTCATATGAAAAATGTCAAAAAAAACATTGATCGCTAAATAATTGTATTTACTTCAAATTGTAGTAACTATATTTATGCTGATTAGTTCCTAAAATCTATCTATACTTATTATTATTATAATTGTTGTTATCATCATTATTATTAAAATTTTGCTTTTTTCTAACGCAAACTCGACATTTAAACAAGTGAAGTATTAGCATTTCATAAAACATCAATAGATATGTAAATAAAAAGTTCGTTCTCGGGAGTAACTAGGAGTCCAATATGACTAAAGCACTCTAAAAACATTATAATATGTCTTCACTTTTATCAAAAAAAAATTATGGTTCAAACATCTCAGTATAATATAGTTTATTACTTATTCACAAAACAAATAAAAGAATGTATTAAAGTAACCTTTATTTGAAATGAAATTTAACCAATCTAAATATCTAAGTTTGTGTTACTAGTCAATATTACCTGTCGGGTTGTATATATATTATAAAATTACAACAAACATATTTAATATATAAACTCCACTAAAAATGAGATTCTATATTTATATAATGAGTGATAAGACTGAGATTATATATATAAGGTAAAGTATATATGTAGGTCTATGATGCATGCATGCATATAACAGTTGTCTTAAAAAATTCATTACCTATCTTTTCAAGATTATTTCCTTGACAACTATATTTCATGTCTTGAAAAATAAAGTAAATTTTTATTCTTTATTTTTCTAAGATAGAATTTATTTTCTTCTTAATATGGTGATGCATTTTAGATAATATACATGTATTGACAACTTGTTAAAACTTAAAAGTGAATTGATATTCATAACCTTTGAATAAGTTGATTTTCTTTAATGGGTAGTGTCAAAACGGAATAAAATATGTGGATTTGGCCCAACCCGAACCACCATGAGGTGGGTTTGGACAACAAATTTTATTTTCATATAAAGGAGGTCTCAGGGGTTGACCAATCACAGGTCGTAGGTTTAACAGACAACAATCAGGATTACTAATAAATTTTATCCATAGACTACTCATTTAAATAAATATTAAATAAATAAATTTATTCATTTAATAAATTATAATCTATTAAATATGCAATGAAACATAAAATTTCAGTGTATATAATTATAAATAATTATAAAATTATATATTTATATTATTTTCACTAAACTAAGTTATAAAATTTAAAAATTATACATTTTATTCTAATTTTTACATAATCTAAGTATAAATAGATTGTCCGCGAGCCGACCCACTAAACCGCAAAATATGTGGATGCGGGCTTGGAAATACGATTAATAAGCAATTGGTTTTACGGGTCAATTCACCATGGATCAAAAATATTTAGACCCATTACGGAACGGGTCAAATGAGTGTATACCAGGTCGATTGACATCTATACTACTATAGTTCAAGATTAATAAAATATTAGATCAAACTCAATCTAGGCCTAGTGGTTTCGGCTTTCACCCAATAATAAAATATTAGATCAAACCCATTCTTCAGCCACCAGCGATCCAACCCCTTCATCAGCAGCCGCACCAGTATTAGAAGATTCACTAATCTCTATACTAGACTCTCTTAAAATCTCAATCCTACGATTAATATATTTCAATTATTGTTCAATCGTATACCCTAAATCATTAAGATCAACCATATTCAAATGAAACATTCTCATGTTTCCAACCAAACAATGAAACATGACTTAATTCATCTCAAGCTCTCTATTGTCTTTCTTTTGTCTCTTCCAATGCTCATCTGCTTTTACGATTCTTGGCGTCAAAAAGGTCTCTTGGTCTACCGGTTTCTTGTGTTAATCAATCTTCGATAATGTTTTGAATTCATAAACTACCCTTTGCACACCAGAGGTTGATGGCCATACCTCAGGATTTAAACGTATGGACTGTAGATTATGGCACATGCAGTGATACCACAAAGAGTAAAGAGCTCTTTTACTTTCTTCATCAAACCTTTCTTTCTTTTTTAAAAAAGTTGTTTTTCTTGAAGAATCATTGGCAATGAAAGCAAGCTTCGCTTTCTTTAGAGGTATTAAAATGGATTAAAACCGGTAAGGAAAGTTCAACTTAGACCATCGTGGGATGAGTATGGATATAAAGTTTTAAGTCCATTAAAAGGAAGATCTCGCCGATTGAACCATCATATATCGCATGTTTAACGGGCTTATGTTCATAAGTTGGTTAATCGAACTGCAAGCTACTAATTCAAATAAAAAATAAATAAATTATAAATAATCTTTTTATATATAATAAAATGTAATCTAATAATACATTAAAATTTAGTGTATAAACTAAAATACTTATAATAATATAAATAATAACGTTTCACTCAAGTAAATTACTAAATTTGAAATTTATACAGTTTATTATTAACTTCTTACATACTAAATATATAAAGTTTTTGCGCACCGATCTACTAAACCGCAAATATATGCGGACATAAGTTTGAACAATCTATTATTAAATTAGAAGTTAACCCATTGCAGAATGTACCAAATAAGCCCATACCAACCCAATTGACACTTCTAGCAATAGAAAATTGGTATAGACTTCATCAACACGAAAAACTACCAGCCTTAGTGAAATAAACTTCATATAATACAATGTAGCTAAGAATGTTTTTTTTTTTTATATAGGATAAAGATCGGCTGTTACATTAAGCTAATGAACATTGTGTAAAGAACTAAAGGACACTGACGATTAAATCTCATTTGCTAAGTTGATATAACAAAACTCGAATTTGATTCATCTTGTCCCAAAACATTGAAGCGCCAATCAATGTAGTATGTTGAAAACATATACACTAGTGACTCTACAGATATTGAAGATAGGTCCAAAGTGGTGGTCGGATGATGATTTTTAATAGTGTCTGATGTTCATAATTTACTAGGATCTTCGTCAATATCGTGACAGAAACAATATTTTTTCTAGAAAAAACACTTTTGAAAATGTTATATTTTTTTGTCACGTCTAGTAAAGGGAAGATCCTGAAATTTAAATGGTTATACATTTTTAACAAGTGATTAGCCGACACATCAAATAATACCTTCAGAACCAAAAGATGTAATACAACCATAAATCTACTAAACCACTACACCAACAGAGCAACAAACCAAATCAGCCTAAAAAATAAATCTTCGGTAGCCAATAGATCTATAAGAGTTTACCATTAAATGTTGGGATTTTATAGATTCATATGCATTAACCATATTAATTTTTGATGAATAAGAACAGAAGCGGAAGCATACCTGATGAATCCATGTTTTAGGTTTTTGATTTAGGGAATGGATCTTCCAAAGCAAACTCTATGTGACTTTAGATATTTGGTGATGGGATGCAGAGAGTTTCTGTATTTTCAGCTAGGGTTGTCTTGGGGACCATAACCCTCATTATAAGAGAACCAATTTCTAATTTGGCTCTTCATCGAATTAAAAATTACAAAAGTTATCCACACATAAATATTTCATAACACTTATGCCTTAAGTCTTTATTTTAATACAAAAGTGACCACATGATATTTGTTTTATTAAATAATGACCCTAACACTTTATTATATACATGTGTGACCCCAAAATAAATCTTACAATCTCCCACTGGGTCACATATGTATCCTGAAAATGTGTTAGACCTTAGTGAGCTCAATATTGTCATTACTTTCAAGGCACAAACAATCTCCTCCATTAGCCATATCAACTTAGGATCATAGAGGTTTTTGTTATATCAATCATAACTAAACCTTCCATGGTCACATAAATCAGCATAGCTAAATGACATTGATCAATTATGAAACATGTGGCATGAAAATCACATGAAAGGTGATCGGTACATGTTGATTTTCAACTGGTCCTACATTAGTGAGATCTTTTAACTTTATTGTACAAAGTGTAAACCGAAACTTAACTTAAACTTTATTTCTTATCAGAACATGTGTAAAACAAAACTAAATAACATAGAACCCGAAACCGAATGATAAACTCCCACTAAACCGAATGATCCTCAAATACCAAAATGCGCATACATTTGAGGAACTGTTATTAAAGGAGTTTGTCCTTAAGTGTTCATAAGAACAAATATTGTTGATAGAGACCATTTATGGCTTTTGTTGACAGTAACACTTGTTGTCAACAAACCATTCTTCTAGATGATTCTGACTTTGATTCTGATTGAAAACTCCATTTTGAGACACAACCGAATATCCAAATTGTTGATGGTACTGATTCTGATTTGGATGTTGACTATAAACACCAATCGAATTCATCATTTGATAATAACCTTGTTGGTTATTAGAAAGAGCAAGAAAGTTACTTCCAAAAGCATTAGCCTCATGCTCTAGTCTTTGGCTTGTTGAGATCATAGGTTTAAAACCCCATAACTCATTAGCCATTTGACAAGAGTTAAAAACATTATGATTTAAAAAAGATGATGAACCAACTTCACCTATAACTCCTCCATGTGGTGCAATAACATAAGTTGATGAAGAAGACTCTCCATATTCAAGTAGAGGTTGATTCAAAGTTTCAATTTTATGATAACAAAGCTCCTTAAGATATTGATCAACATACTTCCACAAATCTTCACAGTTCTCACTAGTTGGCTTAAGCTTGTCCCATTTACCACTAAGAAACATGAACATGGCCTCTTTCATTATTCTCTCCATATTATCTTTCATCTTCTTCTTGTTAGTCTCCATGGCTCTTGTTATGCTTTTTCTTAGAAAACCTTCATGGTCCATCATTTTCTTCTCTTGCTCCATCTCAGGAAGCATCTCAAACTTTTCAACTATGTTCTTGACTTCTAAGTTTGATGGCCACACCTCTCGATTTGCAGTGAATGGACTATAGATAATAGCACATGCTTCAATTCCACAAAGAAAAGATATCTCATGGATCTTTTCGAAAATTCCTTTCTTCCTCTTGTTGAATGTTGCTTTCCTTATTGAATCATTTGTTATGTAAGCTAGCTTTAGCTTCTTCCTTCCCATTACTACAAAATTGCTTTCTGTTGTTTGTGAGTTTTTATCTTGTGTTGTGTCTTTTTTGTATGATGTGTTTATATAGACTTGTGAAATGTTCAATGGTGGGTTTTTTCTTATTTGATGACCAGGAAGTTCTGGACCGAAACTCGTACATCCACCGGACGAGACTCAAACCATGTTATATAACTCTCTTCCTAGATATCGATATATCTAGGTTTTCAGGATCTGTGGCTAATGTAAGAATACTTCTATTAGTGTGGCCGAAGTATTAACGGTCCAACTATTAAAGTTTAAGTTTAATGTAAAGTATTAAGGTTTCCGGTATGTAACGGGATACGGTGATGGACCGAATCAAATAAAAGATACCGGAATGGGTTTGATGTCAACCCTCTTACTCCACCCAATAAAGAATCTAATCTAAAGGCACATATACATTTATAAGTAATGGTTAACTTATATGAGTGAATATGTATTAAGGTATAGTTGATATGTTATGTCTTTGATGAAATGGTGTCTCATAAAGAGACACATCTCTCTCCTCATATATATAAGGGAGAAGAGGAAGT
>OVBE01015580.1:0-11398 GCA_900406425.1 Iberis pinnata | reverse complement strand
GACACATATACATATATATATATATATATATATATATATATATATATAGGAACTTGAGATGAAGTAAATTTCTTTCAATTTCCAATGTGGGATCTTGTATTTTATTATAAATATGGCCCATGAAATATGAATTAGTGTTTGAGCCGAAATTAAATTATAGTTTATATTTAAACATTCACTAATCGATTATTTAAGAAACTATTTAAAATTTGAAATTGTAGTGAAAAATTCTAGATACATAATTAAGTATGTTGCGATTTATATAAAAAAATTCATAGTAAAGCAACAAAGATTTCATAATCAAATATTTAGGAAAGAAATTATTCAAATCAAATAATAATTTAAATATATTTCTATTATACAATAATTTATAATCAATATTGAATATTATAAAACAACAAAATGGTATAATAAAAAATCAAACAGGAAAATCAAACCCGAGACCAATATCTTGGATCCGCCATACTTTAACCACTAACGCCCACTAGTTTCGTTGTCTACCTTTCAAATCGATTATAGTATATTTATATATAAATTAATTAACACATTCACAGTGTATCGAACCTCGACCCTGCATTTACTCAGAAACGCAGTAACCATTAATGTGTAGAATCATTAGCTATTTTTCAAATCCAGTAAATATATTTGTATCATATCCGCGTTTTTAGGAAAAAAACATAAAACGCATTCTCCGTGGATCGAACATGCATCTCGAGCCGGGTCATACCTGACCCAAATAAAGATCTGTGCATTTCCTATATTTGATCGGACAAAAATGCCCTTCACTCGTTTTTTTATTTGTTCATGGAAATTTTTATTTACAATGGCATTTTATGTAATATTTCACATGGTATTTTCAATAGTGTCTTCAAAATTAATAGTATAGATATTAGTACTATAAAATCTTAACTAATAAGAAGATTTTATTGGAACTAAAATATTAACATCTATAACTAAGATCTAAATATATACAACTAAAGAGTCATTTAAAAGAATGATCTTACACTAATGTGGTATATTACGCAAATTGCCATTCATTTTTGTCTTCCAATTTTAAGTTTGTTAGTGGCAATTTTGTCAATGTTTTTCATATTAATTATTGACAAAAATTAAATTATTTTAATAAAAAATTCTAAAATATCATATATATATTAAATCGGAAGTGAGTTGGCTTAGGCGTCGGCACCACATTCAGTTTGGGATTTTGAAATGACATTTACGGGTTTAATGAAATCTCATTATTACACCTTATGCCATTCGGTTTGCCAATGTGTCGTGCTGATGATGCATCCGGTTTGCTTACGTGGCGGGATGACATCGATTTTCAGACTTGATATTATCGATACGAGATTAGTGAAAATATTTTTCACGACATGTGTCGCTTAAGTTGCTTCTTTGGTGTGATTCTGTTGATATTTATATTATTAAAACAAAATTTTTATTAATGTTAGTTAGAATATAGATATTTAAAAATCTAAAAATATATCAAGATATTATCATGCATGATCGAATATTCTCTTTGGATCTTATAAATAGAGTTCTTCTCTCATCACAAATTCATTCACCTCTTCTATTGTTTAGGTTTTTTCGGGGTTTTTTTCATTTTTCATTCATTTGTATTTTTTTATGTTTCATTTGTTTTCACCATAATTTGGTCAAAATATTCATACACGAATGCAGTCTGCATTCCAATGCAAGAACTAAACGAGAATATAATCATGTCAATCGATCGTTAGAGGTCTTACTTCTCAATCTGTTTTTACATTGTAATTCAAATTGGTTAGTTTATGATTATTTTGATTTATTATGGACAAGATTTCTTAGTTTTTACGTTTTTGTTTTTATGTGTAAACATTTTTTAATTGATATCGTTTTATGTGTAAACTTTTACTTTTGTTCATTCATTTTATTAATTTACTTTTGTTTCTGATGGTAGGTTATTATGACGGTAAAAACTCAATCAGGTATGTATTTTGTTCTGTATTTTAATATCAGATCCGTTTTTAATTTTTTCGTGCATAATCTGTTTACAATTATTATTTTGTGCAAATTTTGTGCATATTTCGAGTTTCTTTGAATAAAACCCTTCGCACATAGTAATATCATATGCAAATTTTAGGTCTTCAAAAGAAAATTAATAATTTTTTATATTTTAATAAATTATTATTCTTTGTAAATTTTTGTGCAAATTTTGAGCATATGCGAATTAGAGTTTTATCACGGTTTTTTATTTCGTACAAATTTTGTGCATATATGAATTGTTTCCTCGCAGTTCTTTCGTGCAAATTTTGTGCGTATGAAGATTAAGGTGTTTTCAATTTTTAATTTGTTCGTGCATAATTATGTGCAAAATTTAAGCAAATTTCATGTGCATAGAATAATATCATGTGTAGATTTCAGGTTTTCTGATTTACTCTTCTTATATTATTATTTTTTGTAAATTTTTGTGCAAATATTGTGCATATGCAAATTATGATTTTATGGGAATTTTCTGCTTCGTGAAAATTTTGTGCATATGCGAATTAGGGTTTTCTCGCAGTTCTCTGTTTTGTGCAAATTTTGTGCATATGCGAATTAGGTTTTTTCGTCATTTTATGTTTCGTGAAAAATTTGTGCATATGCGAATTAGAGTTTTCTCGCTGTTTTCTATTTTGTGCAAATTTTGTGCATATGCGAAGTAGGATTTTCTCGCTTATTTTTGTTTCGTGCAAATTTTGTGCATAATCAAATTAGGGAAATCTTGCAGTTTTTTGTTTCGTGCAAATTTTATGCATATACGAATTATGGTGTTTTTTTATAGTTTTATGTTTCGTGCAAATTTTATACATATGCGAATTAGGGTTTTCTCGTACTTTTTCGTTCCGTGCAAAATTTGGACGTTTGCGAATTAAGGTTTCTTCGCATAATTTTTTATGGGTAAAGTTTGGATGTTTGTGAATAAGGGTTTTATTTATATATAATAATAATTTTTTATTATGGAATTCATCCATAATATAATTACATTCATAAGTGTTTTATAATTTTGTATTTAACTATTTTATATTCTTAGATTATGTTATATGATTAATATTTTCTTTTTTTTATGGGTTTTAATTTTCATATTTTATATAAATATATAGAATCTTAAGAGATTAAATTTTTTATTGATTGATAATATTTTATAAGTTTATCAATGAATATGAACATAATGTTAGATATTATGCTTGATATGTGTTAATTTTTCATTATGTATATAACTGTTTTATTATTTCGATAAATTATTATGCATATATCTTTTTTTTTTACGTTTACTAGGTTTAATTTTATTTATAATTTAGTATTATATATCCGATAATTTTATATAATTTTTTGTAAGGTTTTGCGATTCTAAAACTACTTTTGATATTAATAAAAATAAATTTTTAAATATTGATATTATGAAATTTTTGAATTGAAATTTGTTCAACTGCTTAATTAATAGGATTAAAAAATATTCATGTTAATTAAATTAATAAATAATTAATTAATATTGATTATCTTATAAGTCATGTGAATACTTAGTTTTTAAATTTATTTTACATGCATATAAAATTTTTGTAAAATTTTTATTAATTATAATTTTTAACTATTAATACAAATATACTTCAAATTTTTTATCGTGCGTGACCAACCATCTAGTATATATGTACATATGAGGAAATGTGTTTCCTAATTAACTGGAACATGAAAAATCATAAAACCAAATAAAATATTAAGTAATACTTTTAGAATGGGTGATTGCAAATTTGCAAATAGTGGACGTCGTGGCTTTAGGGCTTTTTGCGTTGGCATTGCGATCTTTTGTTGCCTTTATTTCTTTATTTTCATGCTAAGATAAGAAAGATCACTTATAATTGATTTATTTATTACAAATAAAAATAAACTAGATGATGTGCACGAGAATATTTTATAAATATAAATTTAAAATTATTATATTATAAATAAATTTTATGTATTATTATATAAATATTTATGTATTATTATATAAAAATTCAATATAGATTCAAAATTATTATATATTTGTCGAAAAATATAAATGTGTAAATATCAAAGTAAAAGTGTGATATAAAAAAATATAATTTTATTATATAAAATATACTAAACATACTATTATTTATTTTATAATTGGATAATTTAAAATATAATATATATATATATATATATATATATATATNATATATATATATATATATATAATTCAAAATATATATTAGATTGGCTTATTAATTAAGATAAATAATTTTAATAATCTAAATTTTATAAACTTATTTCAAATTTATATATATTAGTTTACATTATTTCAAATACTAACAACTTTTAAATTATTTTTTTAAATGTTAATATTTTATATGTTTAGGGGACAATATTTTATTAATAAGAGATACAACGATTTTTTAGGCGATTTAGGGCTTCTTTGTTACTTTTCTTGTTTGCTTCTTCCTCACGGCACCTGCGCCGGTTCCGGTGATCGGCTATGTCATCGTCGGGGACGTCGCGTCCTCCTGGCTCTTCGTTGCCGTCGAGTCATGGTCCCTGGTCTTCAATTGTTGCTTCGTCGGACCTTCGCACCATTAACTTTGTTCGACCTTCCTTCATTGTCGTCAACGGCACTGCTAATGCCGACATTCCTCAAGAAATCACTACCGATGCACAACCTCTCTGGAATTTTTTTTTAGTTGGCTACTTCATCGTACTTGTTCCTCATATCGGAAAATTTCATGCCACGGTCAATAGGCTTTGGAATCGTGATGGCAAATACTCCAAGATAAACTTCCAATTTATCATAGACGATACCGTTCTTTTAAAAATAGACTCTTTGTCCCTCCGTAATAGCATAACGTGAAAGCAATACTAGAATATTTCTGATGTTTTACTTGTTGTGCAGGAATGGAGTCTTTCTCGTATTCATCAGAAACCGAATCTTACAGCTATGCCTCTTTGGATCGATTTTACGAATGTCCCGGATCATCTTTTCTCTCGACCTGGACTCAAATACCTGGGGGACATAGTTGGTGAGGCGCAAAAGTTACATCCTACAACGAAACGTTGTATGCGACTTGATGTCGCTCATGTTATGGTTGTTGTTAATTTGGAGAAAATGTTAACCACTAAAATCCAGCTAACGGACATTGTTCAGCCTGTACTAGTCTCTTATATGTGGCTCCCAATTCGGTGCACCTTCTGTCACTCATGGGGACATAAGGCATCGGAGTGCACAAAACATATTACTGAAACTAATGAGATTACCATTACCGAGAATGCATCACCTGGTGCTACAACTCAAGCTTCTCCCACCTCTGTATTTCCCGCTTCCAACACTTTGCATGTCCTGGATCACGTCATTTCCCCAACTGTTGAAACTACCGACTTGGCTCACAAAATTTTGCAGCCAATCACACGAATTATCCATGATTTACATCAACTTCAACCTACTCACTCTGTTTCTATTTCTGTTGCAGGTACATGGGCTTCACCGGTGAGTAATACCGTCGCTACTCCTCCCTCCACGGTCCCACTAATGGACCCTGCCTTGGAGATTGTAACTTATCTAAACGTTGATGTTGATCTGACTATCCATGCGAAGTCAACCATTGAAGAAATTCCAGTCGGTTCTCACTCCATTGAGAACATCAATGCCGTCTAAAATAATGACGATTGGGCTATTGTTGTCTGGGGTGGTCGAGCTCCTCTAGCCTCACCACCGAAACATTCATCACCATCTACTTACATTCCAAATGTCTCTCCTTCTCGGTTTACTGTTTTATCTGATGACCATGACAATTGTTTGCAGGATGACAAGGAGGAGGGGCAACTCTCTGATGTTGAGGATGAACCTATTACAGAAACTCAGGTGCAAGTTGCATCCTCAAAACAGACCCAACGTATCAAACCGAAGGGCCCAATATCGTCTCTAGCTTCCCAAAAGCTCGCTAAGCAAGATCTATTGTAAAAATCTACTCATGTCTCCTTGCGGAGAGACTAATGAAATGTCGTTGTTTTCTTGGGATACCCGAGGCTTTAATCAGCCTTAGAAGCATACGATCGTCAGTCATTGGGTTACCTCATCAAAGCCCCAATTCGGTTGTTTTCTTGAAACTTGAGTCTAGCCTTCTAATTTTCTTTCGGTTATTCAATATGTCCTACCGGGTTGGACATGTCTTCGTCACTACTCAAACCATCGGTTGGGTCGTATTTGGGTTTGTTGAAAAGAGGGAGTTGTCGTTACTCCACTTCTCATTACTGCTCAAGTCATCACAGTTCTAGTTACTCTTGAAATGGGTGCTACATTACTAATCTCATGTGTTTATGCATCTAACTTTAAGGTAGAGTGCATGCATCTTTGGACAGCTCTTGCTCATATTCTTCACCTCTATGGTTCACGTCCAATCCCCTGGCTAGTTATGGGCGACTTCAATGAAGTACTTGCCACGTCCGACCAATCAACTTTTGGCTCTCAGTCTTGGCAGTTTGGAATGAATAAATTCCAAGACTTTATCCATGGATGTGACCTCACGGAATTGGAATATATTGGTCCCTGCTACACATGGTCAAATCATCAAACCATCAATCCCATCGCCAAAAAATTAGATCGCGCCTTAATCAATGACACTTGGACAGCGGTTCATCCCTAGTCTTATGCTGCCTTCGAAGCTAATGGCATCTCCGATCATGCCCGTTGTGTTGTTCACCTTACTACCCCTCTTTCTCCTAATTGTAAGCCATTCAAATACAATAATTTCTGGCTTGATGATACTGCGTTTTCTTATATTCTCAGGTCCCATTGGATATGTGGTTCACCCTTGCTTCACTCTCGTTTGCCCTTGCGCTTTTTTCAAGTTTGTCTCAAAATGCCAAAAGGCCTCCTTCGTGCACTCAACTCAACAAAGTATGGTGATCTATCCGTCCGCACCCGACAGGCTTTCGATCGTCTACTTCATTACCAAGCACAATCTCTCAATCATGCATCGGAGCAAACATATCAGGAAGAGCAGGACGCGGCACACCTATGGCTTTCTTTGGCTTCGGCAAAGGAATGTTTGTACCAAAAAAATATCCTGGATTAACTGGTTACAACATGGCGATCAAAATACTGCGTTTTTCACCGCGTTGCAGGTACTCGGACTTTGGGTAACAACATCAAGAGACTAGTCCTTCTGAATGGTGAAGTGCTCAGCGCCATAACGAAGATCAAGGCAGCAACGGTTTCACACTTCAAGGACTTTCTTCAGGACCGTCAGGATATCACACTACTTCCTTACGGTACATTATCTACGTTACTAACCTATCGTTGTTCGCAAGAGGTTGTCACTTCCTTAGTCGCTCCGATCTTAGCTCCTGAAATCAAGTCTGCTCTCTTCTTGATGCCGGCAAATAAAGCTTATGGCCCAAATGGTTACACATCGGAGTTCTAGAAATCTACTTGGCCTATTGTTGGCACAATTTCACTACAGTGGTTCAGTTTTTCTTTCTCTATGGTTTCCTTCCAGCGGGTACCAATGCCACTCTAGTAGCTCTCATCCCAAAGGCTGCAAATCCTTAGACCATGACAGATTATAGACCTATCTCTTGCTACAGCGTCATCTACAAAGTCATTTCGAAGATTCTCGCCAATCGCCTAAAACTCTGCCTTCGTACTGCAATTGAGCCCAACCAGAGTGTTTTTATTGAATACCGTCTGCTACTCAAAAATGTCCTCCTTGCCACCGAAGTAGTAAAAGACTATTAGAGGACAACCATATCTCCTTGTTTCACTCTTAAATTAGATATCACTAAGGCGTTTGATATTATTGACTGGCGTTTCATAGTTTCGGTTTTGCAGGTTATGGGATTCCCGGACATATTTATTCACTGGATCCACTTATGTCTTTCCACGGCTACTTTCTCGATTGCAGTAAATGGCGAACCTGCTGGCTATTTTCCCAACTGCAGAGGGATAAGACAAGGTTGTGCTCTATCCCTTTATCTTTACGTTATTGCTACTAATGTCTTTTCACTTATGCTTAATAAAGCAGCTGCTTCTGGGTCTTCCGGCTATCATCCACGTTGTGCCATCACAGGCCTAACCCACCTTTGTTTTTCAGATGATATACTGATATTCTCTTATGGAACTCTGAGATTGCTCCAGGGGATCCTAGGAGTCATGAACACTTTCGGCAATGCATCTGGCCTTCATCTCAACCTGTCCAAGTCTTCTATCTATCTTCCTGGCAGCCCCCATCCCTCCCTCCGCCATTTTCTAACGGATTCTGGTCTCAGACTTGAACCTCTACCTGTTTGCTACCTGGGCCTGCCTTTAACAACGAAAAGCCTCTCGCCAACTGATTATGAACCTCTCATTGATCGCATTTGCTCATGAGTCACTTCCTGGTCGTCAAAACTTCTCTCATTTGTAGGGCGACTTCAATTGATCAACTCCACCATCACCAGCACGGTTAATTTCTGGCAATCGGCATTCCAACTGCCAAAACGTTGCCTCCGCGAGATAAATAGCCTTTGCAGTAATTTCCTCTGGTCAGGTACGAGAACTAATCACCATATGGCTAAGCTTTCTTGGACTTGTAGGCCCAAAGATGAGGAGACCTGGGTATTTGTCGTCTAGAGGACACATCCACGGTCTTTGCGCTCTCCCTTATCTGGAGACTTCTATCAAACACAACCTCTCTTTGGCGTGACTGGACAAAGCAGTACTTGCTACGCAATGAAACGTTCAGGGAGGTTCGAGACACTTCAAGCGGCTCTTGGATGTGGCACAAGCTCCTCAAGCTTCGAGCATTAGCCATCCAATTTTTCAGACTCTCCATCTAGAACGGTCATGCCTCCTCGTTCTGGTATGATCCTTTGTCCCCCCTTGATCCCAAAATTTCTCTTGCAAGTCTTGTAGGAATTCAAGAACTGGAAATTCCTCGGCAAGCTAGGGTCTCCGATGCGGTAGGTCTATCCACTTGGTGAGTCCATCATTCTAGGGTACCCAAGTATCAAGGTATTCGTGATCAACTCCTAGCTCTACCCTTGTTGAGGCAGGATTCAGGCACTGACACACCACTCTGGCGGCATCTAAATGATGAATACAAGTCACACTTTACATCCACCACTACCTGGCACCAGATACGCACTCACTACCACAAAAATCGATGGTCATCTCTTATTTGGTTCTCACAAGCTATTACTCGTTATGCGTTCATATCTTGGCTTGCTATGTTAGACAGGTTATCAACATGTAATAGGATGAGATTGTGGGGACATCATCAACATTGCACGCTTTGTGAATTCCTTCAAATACAATCAAAAGAAGTCCAAATTTCAAAAATACCACACTCCCAAAATTTCCAAAAATACCACACTCTCCCAAATGTTCTAAAAATACCACAAACATAAAAAGTGAATTTTAAGAGTTTAGAATTTAAAATTTTGGGTCTGGGTTCACTAAATAGAGTTTAGGGTTTAGTTTTTAAGTGGGTAGAGTTTGGTTTTGGGGGTTTTTTTATTTAAATTTGAAATTTTAAAGCTATTTCAAATTTCTGGTATTTTTGGAACAAAAACATTTGTGTGGTATTTTTGGAACTTTTGGGAGTTCGTGGTGTTTTTGGAATATACTTAATTTTTTGTGCTATTTTTAAGATTCTCTCATAGCCGGACGAAACACGTGACCATCTTTTCTTCGCGTGTCCATTCTCCTTCACAGTTTAGAGTTCTCTTTTCACGCCTCTTCTACGCCACCGCACAAGTCCGGATTGGACAGCCACTACCCGCTCCTTGCATCACAGCTCTCTTTCTTAGACGGACCGCGTCCTTCTGAAGCTTGCTTTCCAATCAACAATCTACCATTTGTGGCGCGAAAGGAACAACCGCATTCACGGTCAACCTTAGCGTACTATGGGCCAGTTGAGTAAGCTCATATCTCGCACAATTGCTTTGCGTATCACAAGCTTATGCTATGACGATCACTCGCGACTTGCATCTCTTGGCCAGTGTTGGGCATCTACCAATGCTTAAGAATCGCTCAATCTCCTTCTCAACATTCGGGCACTCCCTATCTATCTCTCCCTCAAGTGTAGCTGGATATAAGTTCTGTACTCTTTTTCCTGTCACTAGTTTTGTCGCACAGAATTTTCTAGTGACAAGTTTTAACGAGGCAACTTTATATCTTTTGCACAACGCGCTTCTTCTTTCCAACTTTCACATCTTTTATATGTACATTAGCACTCACTCTTTGTAAATAAACTCTTGCTTATTTATATCATTTTAACATTTCATCAAACACATGTTAATATATATACATTTTTTATGACCCTGATATCTGAATCTCCGAAAGACTCCGACTAGGCCCAAACATCTGCAGTTGCCGAGGGTATCTAGGAGGGCCTCCAAAATTTATCCCATATTAATTGACAGTGGCCGGGATTCGAACTCAAGTGGTGGAACTCACAGCTGTGAGCCCTTTACCACCAGAACTAGAAACCCCAGTTAAAATGTTAATATTGTATATATTACATTTATATTTTTATGGTATATTTTCTTAGCGAAGAACTAAAAATAATTTTTAAAATATAAATGAAATTAAAAAACGAATTTCTAAATTAAAAATAACAAAATCTCTGAGAAAAAATAATATAAAGTTAATTTTTAATATTAAAAATAAATTTAAATAATAACTCCATTATACTGGTATAACTTTATCATATCAATTATTTTAAATATAAAAATAATAATTTTGGATTTAAATAAATGTATAAACAAAATATAAACTCAATTTTGTAAGATATATATATATATATATAATTTAGTTTCTTTTATTCTAAATAAAAGTTCCATATTTTTAGGAGATAATTCTTTTTGTCTAGTGCCCTTCATCAAAATTTAAATTTGAACAGAAATCCAATGGCATTACATATAAATTGTTACAAAATAAATATTTCTTCCAAAAAATATTTTTCCTTTTAATATATATGAAATAAGGAAGAAAAAAAGTTAAATAAAAACACAAAAGGAGATCCATTTAAAATGTATCCCACTATATCTTATTGTAGAATTAAATATGAAAACCAACTTAATTTTATTAAAGTAATGAAAGCCTCATTATATAGAGGTGAGCAAAACCAACTCAATATTCCCTCTCAAGTTGAAGCGTGAAGATTTCGAACGCCCAGCTTTGAAAAAATGTCTTCAAAATGATCATGTCCGAGAGAGTTGGTTAGAATATCGGTTAATTGCTCCTTTGTGCGAATATGATTAGTAGTGATGATACCTTCTTGATTATATCAATAATAAATCTCCTAATATATTTTCAGTTATATTTTTTTATAATCTATTCAATAAATTACACTTATATATCTAAAATTTGTTTTCAATCAATATGCTAAAAATAAATTTTAAAATAGAT
>OVBE01015579.1:0-11398 GCA_900406425.1 Iberis pinnata | reverse complement strand
GTAGGAGGGGAGAGACTCCTGTTTGTTCTCTCAGGATTGTTATTGTTACCTTTTAAGCAATATCAGTATTTGGAGGTTTCTTATTTTCTGAATCTGTTCTGTTTATTAAGTTATTGAAAAATCTGTTTCTATCAGTATGCCGATCTTAAAAAAAAAATTCAGAAGCTGATCAAAATCCAAATTGTCCTCTTTCTTCTTTGTCGAGGAATCGATCACATGTTTGCTTCCATTTTATTTTGTTTAGTTTCAGTCCCTTAGTTCTTACTTATTGCTTCTATTGAGTGTCTGATTTTTGTGTGAGTTATCAGATGTGTCGTTTGTGATCAGATTCAAGGATCGTCTATGTTCTTGTTTGATTTCGTTTGATGTATTGCTGTGTTTATATTCTTGTTTTCTGCTTTTTTTTTTTATGGATGAGTCGTAGGTCTTGATTTTTTGTAATTGCTTGTTGTTGTTGTGTTTATAACCTTCCCTGAATCTACTTGTTGATGTGTTTATATTCATGTTTAATTGCTTGTTCAAAATTGCATAATTGAGTGATTGAGTCTGTTAGTCTTGTTAAATTTGCTATAGAGTCTTGGCTTTATGTCTTCAATTAGTTCTTGTCTTTTTTTTTATTTTTATAATTGAGTCTTCTGCTTGTGCTACTTTTTATAAATTGGTGTCTGCTAATAAAGAATAAATTTATGGAATCTTATCTTCATAACTTGTCTTGTCTATAAACTTTGAACCTTTATGGAATGTTAACAATAGGCGTATAGATTTGTTCTTATTATCAATGACACATGAGTCTTCTATTTGAATGCTTAACACATTATCAACACATTATCAACTCCAATTAGTTCTCGTTTATTATATAACATTATGACTCATGTCTGTATGTGTGTATCACATGAAAATGAATTTACTATTAATATTTGTAAATTGTAGTGAAGAAGTTATACACTTTGCACTTAGTAATCATAATTAGCCCAATTTCAGATAATCCAACTTACGCAAGTTCCGGTTACATTGTTTCGTTTGCATTTTTCTATTTGATTTTGTTCTGATTTTTTTTTTTGTCTTACAGAACCCAAAATGTTTAGTTCTTTACTGTTGATGTTTTTTGACATATTATTCTTTGTGAATCTTTATATATGTGCAGGTGGATTCAACCTCTAATTCTCACGTCAACGACACTAGCATACCTAATAAGGATGAAGATGATGATATAGGCACTCCAAGTTCAACAAATAGCCGTAAAAGAAAAGACCAAAAAAAGGATTCTAAGTCCCAAAAGAAGTCCACAAGATGATTATATTCAAATGAAAAGTTATGTTGAAGTGGTGTTGCGTCAGTTATATGAAGAGTATAGTTCTCATATTGATGCAGAAAACAAGAAGGGCCAGACATCACATTCTAGGTCATCTTTTAGAGTTAGAATGATTAGCTTGGAAGTAAAATGGTAGATAAAATGGACTTCATAGCTGATGATCAAGAATATCAGAGAATGGTTTCATGTACAAAGCTATGATTAATGAGAAAATGATTTATAATTCAAGCAATGAGCTAGATGTTTATTTGAAAGAGAAAGTGAAAAACCCGAAGCTTATGATGAGAACCGAGTATGATTTGTTGGGAAGGTTGATAGTTCTAAGTTTCCAATTCTATCAGAATTAGCTAGAGATGTATATGCTATGCACGTGTCATTAGTTGCTTCAGAAAGTGCATTTAGTACAAATGCTTTAATTCTTGATCCATATAGGAGTTATCTCACACATTATACGATTGAAGTTTTAATATGTAGTTGATGTCTCTGCATTTTAGTGGTTTTGAGAAGTCATTTACCATAATTTTAGAGTCATTTAGATGTCAACATGTTGCATATATAGGACTTTATTAGTAAGTTTGGATTTTTAGGATATTATGCATTAGCATTCGCATTCATGTTCTAATACGATCCTAGATTCTAACTCTGATGAAAGGCTCGACAACAAGCAACTTGGCTCGGCAATACGGGACTTCGAACTTCAATTAGGCTTCAGACAGCCTAGGTAACGTCTCGGACAAGCAGTTGGCTCGAGGGGATGATGCGGCTGGACCAGATGGAACGACCAACGGACATAACAGCTCGGGACACGGATGGGACAGGCTCGATACGCAGCTCGGGCTTAGAACGATGGCTCGGCTAGCTGCGGGTATGCGATAGGGCCGAGACTTGTCCAACTTCAGACGAATAGAACTTTGAAAGGAATTTCGATTGATATGGTATGGAAAGTGAGTAGAAAGATGATGATTTACCTTGATTGACTTATGAAATAGTCAATCAAGTTCGCAGGCTTTCTGAATCCCTTACGGATATAGAGTAGCCGGGATTCTAAATCCTATGAGTAAGAGTTTTGATGGATATTCCTAGAAAAATCTGATTTTTGACATAAAACTTTGCTAAAGCATAAGGAAGTGTCGAAACTTGTACTTAAAGGCACAAGCGCCTAAGGATTTCTAATATAACCCAAAACAACGAAGCGTGCAAGCCTCTGAAAAAAACTAAAGTTCTAAGAAAAACAACAAGACGTGTAAATTAAAAGGAAAGCTTCTAGAAGTGCCTTGGAAAGGAAACTTCTAGAAGGATTCTTATTTCTTGCGCCAATTATGTAAAATACTTATGCCACATATCCTTTCAGAAAGCTTTAACGAAAGTGGATAACTTGCCTCGTTAAAACCTTAGTGGTTGGCCAAAAACCCAAGGTGGGAAAAAAGTTGACCATCTAGCTAAGGCAGGAATTACCCACTTAGCTAACCGGTCAGATATCTTGTTCTTGTGGTATGATAAGCCTGAACAATTGGTATGTTTCGCAGGCTTGATCTTCTTAGTCCGAATGAAGCAACTCTTGGGCTTGCTGCGCCAACTCTCTTGCTTTAGATCTCGTGATCCTTCCTTCAGGTTCAAGATGCTCTGGTTCAAGCTCTAGTTCAGGTTCAACCTCGTCTATGATCATATCATCCTCCCCTTCTTGAAAACGATTTGACCTCAAATCGGAATCTGCAATATAAGGAATCAAATCAGAAACATTGAATGAACTAGATGTTTGATACTTCCCTTTTAGGTCGAGTCTGTAGGCATTGTCATTGATCTTCTGAATAACTTCAAATGGGCCATCAACTTGCGACTTCAGCTTGGATTTTCTCTCTTCCAGAAATCTATCCTTGCGCAAATGAAGTCAGACATGGTCGCCGACTTCAAACAGCATCATCTGTCGTCCTTTGTTGGCATGCTTTTGATATTGCTGCGTCTTCTTCTCAATGTTGAGTCTAGCTTGTTCATGGAGCTTCCTAATATGTTCTGCTTTCTTTTTGCCATCAACACTGCAACGTTCTTTCTCAGGCAAAGGAATCAAGTCTGGAGGGGAATTGAGAGTAAAACCATAAACAATTTCAAAAGGAGAAAAGAGAGTTGAAGAATGCTTAGCGTGATTGTAAGCAAAGTCCACGTGAGGGAGACAGTCTTCCCAAGCCTTTAGATTGCTTTTGATCATGGCTCTTAAGAGCGTTGATAATGATCTGTTGACAACTTCTGTTTGTTCATCGGTTTGTGGATGACAAGTTGTAGAAATAGACATCTTGGTTCCTAGTTTTGCCTAGTGCGCCAGAAGTGGCTCAGAAACTTGGTGCCGCGGTTTGAAACTATGGTCTAGGACATGCCGTGAAGCCTTACCACTTCTCTGAAGAAGAGATTAGCGACACTGACAGCGTCATCAATTTTGTGACTAGCTATGAAATGTGCCATCTTACTAAACCTCTCAACAACAACAAATACCGAATCTCGACCATTTTTGGTCTGAGTCAATCCAATTAAAAAATCCATAGACATATCAGTCCATGGTTGAGAAGGGATAGGGAGAGGAGTATATAACCCGGTAGGTTGCGACTTGCTCTTGGGGAGCTTGCATATGGCACATCTTTCGCAAATCCTCTTAACGTTCTTCTTCATGTTCGGCCAATAAAATCTGGATTGTAATCCGAGGAGTGTCTTGGTTACACCGAAGTGACCTGAAAGTCCTCCAGCGTGAGCTTCTCTCACTAATAACTCTCGGAGTGAGCCTTGAGAGATGCACAATCGATTGCAATAAAAGAGATAACCTGATTGCCTATAAAACTTCTCAAAAGCAAAACTTAGAGGATTTGGCATATGCATCTTTAAAATCTGTATCAGCCTCATAAAGCTCCAGAATATGCTCAAATCCTAATATCCTAGAAGTCAAAGTAGATAGAAGAGAGTACCTTCGGGACAATGCATCTGCGACTACACTGTTCTTACCTTTCTTGTACTTTATGACGTAAGGGAATGTCTCAATGAATTCGATCCAGCGACCATGTATTTTGTTCAACTTCTGCTGACCTTTGAGATGCTTCAACTATTCATGGTCTGTGTGGATCACGAATTCTTTCGGCCAGAGATAATGCTGCCACACTTGTAGAGCTCTAACAAGAGCATAAAGCTCTTTGTCGTACGTTGGGTTGTTCAATGTTGAACCTCCTAACTTCTCACTAAAAAACGCCACAAGCTTCTTATCCTGAGTTTAACAGAACCTATTCCTACATCAGAAGCATCACATTCAATCTCAAAAGAATTCATAAGATCAGGTAATGTTAAAACATGTGAATTGATCAGCTTCTCTTTTAAAGCCTAAAAGGCTAGTTCTTGTTGTTCCTCCCATTTAAATACAATGTCTTTCTTGATGATCTATGTGAGAGGGGCTGCGATAGTGCTAAAGTCACGCACGAATCTTTGGTAAAAACCAGCTAATCCGTGAAAACTTCTGACTTCGCTGACATTAGTAGGGCTCGGCCAATCTCTGATTGCCTTGATCTTTTCGTCATCTACTTTAACTCCTTTTGCACTAACAACAAAGCCTAGAAAAACCACTTCATTAGTACAGAATGAGCACTTGGCTCGATTTGCAAATAAGCTTTCAGCTCTTAAAACATCCAAAACAGATTTGATATGAGTTAGATGTTCTTGCAAACCCTTGCTATAGATGAGGATATCATCGAATTATACTACCACAAATACTTCGATGAATCTCCTAAGGACGTGATTCATGAGGCGCATAAATGTGCCTGGAGTGTTTTTGAGACAGAATGGCATCACCAGCCGTTTGTAGAGTCCTTGTTTAGTCTTGAACGCCGTTTTCTATTCATCGCTTTCTTTCATTTTGATCTGGTGATAACCACTCTTCAGATTGATTTTGGTGAAGATTGTAGATCCACTCCGCTCATCTAACATATCATCCAATCTCGGGATTGGATGTCGGTACTTCATTGTTATGTTATTGATGGCGCGACAGTCGACACACATTCGCCAAGATTTGTCTTTCTTTGGTACAAGCAGAACCGGGACAACACATGGGCTTAGAGACTCTCGGATTTGTCCTTTGCTAAGGAGATCTTCTACTTGCTTCTGAAGTTCTTTGGTCTCGGTTGGATTGGTACGATATGCTGGTCGGTTTGGTAGAGCAGAACCGGGAACTAGATCGATCTGATGCTCTATCCCACGTATTGGAGGAAGACCTTGTGGAATTTCTTCAGGAAAGACATCACTATATTCCTTCAATAACTCATTCATCCCATTAGGTAACTCCTGAGATTGGTTAGTGATTTTAACATCATCTTTACAGATGAATAAAAAACATGTAAGTTCAGAATCATAGAGTTTAGAAAACTCATTGTGGTTTATGTAGAGGCTGGTCGAAATCTTCTCCTTCTCCTTTTTCTTGACTTGCATTTGATCTTGATAGATTTTGGTAGGAGTGAGTGGAACCAGCGTGATTCTTCTACCCTTGAATTAGAAGTTGTGCTTGTAAATGAACCTATCATGTATGACTTTCCGATCAGACTACCATGGTCTTCCTAGGAAAACATGGCTTGACCCCATAGAAAACACATCACATAACACTTCATCTTCATATTTTCATATCGAAAAATTGATTAGGACTTGGTGAGTGATGGTCAGAGCTCCTCCATCATTAAGCCATTGTAGCTTGTATGGATGTGGATGAGGAATAGTCTTTAAATTGAGCTTCTGAACCATGACTTCACTTGCTACATTAGTACATCTTCCACCATCAATGATTAGAAAACAAACTTTGGACTGTATGAAGCATCGAGTGTGGAATAAATTCTCTCTTTGACATGCTTCTTCAGGCTGATTCTGAACACTTAGAGTTCGTCTTGTAACCAAAAGTTCACTTACAGCTGCGGATGCTTCTTCTTCTTCAGTTTCGGATCCATTGTCTGATTCCTCTTGAGGATTTATCTCTCCATCTTCTCTGAGAAGGAATACCTTCTTGTTGGGACAATCTCTTGAGTAATGCCCCATGCCTTGACACCTGAAACACCGAGTACCACTTAGATTAGTTCCAGTTCTCGGTTTTACCTTAGCGTTTTTGTTTTCTTCTCTAGGAAGATTTGGTTTCAGATTGAAACTAGGCCTATTGTTGGAGAAGTACTTCGGTTTTGAGGTTGTTGGTGTAAAGCTTGGCTTGGTGAACTGTCTTTTGTTCTGAGCTTCGATTAGTTCAGCGTTGTGAACCATCTCTTTGATATCCTGATAACTTTGAAGCTCCAACTTGTCTTGGATTTCCCTGTTGAGACCTCCTAGAAACCGATACATAAACATGTCTTCCCCTTCACTTAGATCTGCTCGGATTAATAAAGTCTCAAGCTCCTAAAAGTAGTCTCGAACGATTCTTGTTCCTTGAGCTAACTTGTGTAGCTTGCTCAATATTTACGATGATAATAGCTTGGATCAAAATTTCGCCTAAACTGAACCGTTAGCTCATCCCAAGTGGTTATGGGAGGCTCTCGAGATCTTGATCTAATGACTCCCAATTGTTCCCACCACAACGATGCATAACCACTGAATTCAGAAACAACGATTTTGACTTTGTTTATGTTGTAGGTTCCTTGACATAGGAAGTTTGACTCCATCTTCCTTTCCCAGTCAAGATAGGCTTCACCTTCATTAGTGCCTAGGAACGATAGAAACATGATCTTGATCTGCTTCAATTGTTGATATGCAGGATCAATGAAGTCTCGGTCAAGTCTTATCGGACCTCTAGGTCGGATAGTACTACCATAGCTATGGTCCAAAACTTCTTCTTCTTCACCTTCATAGTACTCATGATCTATTCCAATGAAGTTTCGGTTTGGTTCTCGAGTTTGACGGTCTTTGTCTCTAAAGGAAGACTCTCGGCCTCCAGGCATTCCCGGACCAGAATTGGTTCTAAAAGTAGGACCTCCTTTAGTTTGTTTGGATGTGTCTCCCATATGTGCTTTTCCTTTAGCAATCCGGTTAGCTTCCGAGGGTGTAGGAGTTGAAGAAGAGTGACCATCAGTTCGACTTATTTTCTTTTTCTCTAGCTTCACTGTGTCTACTTTTTCTTTGAGTAGCTCAATATGTTGAAATAGGAAAGCATTGTTGTCTTTGATTTGTTGACTCATCAACCTGTTCAGAGACTCCATAGTTTCTGCTGAAAGTTCCATGGTACCTAAAATACCAAGAAACTTTGCACAAGTAATAGGTTCTTTACAAATTCAATCAACAAACATACAACAATTGATTAAATAATTCTGATTAATCTAGATGATCTATATGCAAACAACTAAATTTAAACAATTTTAATGCCCTAATTTAATTCAAGATTCAGATTCTTTAACTTAGTTCTAGATGCAACCTAGGGTCCTTATGCAAAATTATCGAAAATAAAAAAAAGGAGATGGCTCTGATACCAAAATTTAGTTCTAGATGCAACCTAGAGTCCTTAAGCAAAATTTAGAAATTGCTTAGCCTTTGGTACAGAGTTGGCTCTGATACCACCTGATACGATCCTAGATTCTAACTCTGAGGAAAGGCTCGACAACAAGCAACTTGGCTCGACAATATGGGACTTCGGACTTCAATTAGGCTTCGAACAGCCTAGGTAACGTCTCGGACAAGCTGTTGGCTCGAGGGGATGATGCGGCTAGACCGGGTGGAACGACCAACGAAAATAACAACTCGGGACACGGACATGACAGGCTCGATACGCAGCTCGGGACTGGAATAATGGCTCGGCTAGCTGCGGGTATGCGATAGGGCCGGGACTTGTCCAACTTGAGCCGAATGTTCGATTGGTATGTTATGGAAAGTGAATAGAAAGATGATGATTTACCTTGATTGACTTATTAAATAGTCAATCAAGTTCACAGGCTTTCTGAATCCCTTACGGATATAGAGTAGCCGGGATTCTAAATTCTATGAGCAAGAGTTTCGATGGATGTTCCTAGAACAATATGATTTTTGACATAAAACTTTGCTAAAGCGTAAGGAAATGTCGAAACTTGTACTTAAAGGCACAAGCGCCTAGGGATTTCTAACATAACCCAAAACAACGAAGCGTGTAAGCCTCTGAAAGAAAAACAACTAAAGTTCTAAGAAAAACAACAAGACTTGTAAATTTTGAAGGAAAACTTCTAGAAGTGCCTTGGAAAGGAAGCTTCTAGAAGGATTCTTATTTCTTGCGCCAAGTATGTAAAATACTTATGCCAAATATCCTTTCAGAAAGCTTTAACGAAAGTGGATAACTTGCCTCGTTAAAACCTTAGTGATTGGCCAAAAACCCAAGGTGGGAAAAAAGTCGACCATCTCTACTAAGGACAAAAGAGTGAAGGAATTACCCACTTAACTAACCGGTCATATATATTGTTCTTGTGGGTTGATAAGCTTGAACAACTGGTATGTTTCGCAGGCTTGATCTTCTTGGTCCGAATGAAGCATCATGTGGGATTGCTGCGCCAACTCTCTTGCTTTAGATCTCGTGATCCTTCCTTCAAGTTCAAGCTGCTCTGGTTCAAGCTCTAGTTCAGGTTCAAGCTCTGCTATGATCACATCATGTGCATTTTGGAGATTTTTCAGGACTTTAGGGAGCTTGCGGAACATTATTGCAATTTTTTAGAAGGAGAAGGAAAGGCCAACTCAAAGTTAGCTCAAGTCGAATTCGATCAACCAGGCCAGCTACCACATCGAGCCAAGTCATCGAGCCAGCTCAATCACCTTGGCCTTATCACACGACTTCTCGGCCTCGTCCCCTCGATCACCAGGCTCAATCAAACTATTGATCTGGCTCGAGCAAAACAAGCGACCACAACTTCTCCAACGACATCGAGCATTCGGCCTTGACCACCAAGAACTTTGCCTCAAGAAGCCTTCATGTGCGCCTCGATTGCCTAGTAGCTTGGATCAATCACCAAGTAGACACCTCGACGACAAGATCGAGCCGCCTTGACCTTGAGCCAGCACCGCCTCGACCTTGATCCAGCATCGCCTCGACCACGTCTTCTTCTGCCTCAACCAAGCACTCGATCACTCGAGCATTCCAGCCCGTGCTGCATCCTTGCCTCAAGCTAAAGACTTCATGCGCCTTGACCAAACCTTCTCGGCCCCAACTTTAGCCGAGATGCGCCTCGAGCTTGCACTTGCTTGCCCTTATCACCATCATGTCCGACTCGAGCACGACTACATCGAGCCACCTTCATCCCAACTATATAACACAAACCAAGACGACCCAATTTCGGGTTAAGAAGAATCATTAGGGATTTTTAGACATTTATCTTTTAGCGTTTTTAGGGCTTTTCTAAACTTCTATATAAGCCATAAAACGTCTCTTTTTGGACTAAGCTTTATTTTGTGCCATTTTGGTTTTTGCCTTAGGTTTCCTTTTTCAGCTTTTCCTCTATTTTTCCTTTGAATGTTCATTGTTGATCAAACCCATATTTCTTATGAAGTTTATATTTAGCTTATGATTTCTTCATTGTCATGCTTAGTTTAAGGTTTGGGACTATCTGGTTCATGTTGATCTACTGTTTTATGCTTTTAATCTCGTTTTTGTCTTGATCATCAATTTTGGGTTATGTTATTGTTTCATTTGACCATTGTTTTTATGGGTTGGGGTTCTTGTTGTTCTTGATCATTATCTTCTGCTTCTATGATTTTTTTCATCTTAATCATTAGTTTCGGGTTTCAGATATTTTTGTTCTTGCTGCTCTTCATAGTTTGACTTTTGATCCTGATGTTTTGCTTAGCAGTTATGTTTTCCGAGTTTTCAAATTTCGAAGTTACCATGTGTAGTGAGTAGTTACCTAGGTTCCATGAGGATGGGGTAGACTGATGTTGAATCCTTGTTTTTCTTAGATGCCTAAGTTGATTGTCTATATATCCCTTCTGTTTCACTTTTCTTCATGCTTATTTCTTTCTGATCATCTGAAATATGATATTAGACATTTCCGCACCCAAAAGGTGTTTGATGAAATTTCTGAACAAGTGATTTCAGAGATTTACATACCTAGCCTAAAAGATTAGATGTTTAGGGTGTTTATTGGCTTTAGCAGATTAGTTCTTCATGCCTGCTAGGCAGTGTTCCGTTAACGAGAGTTAGGTCTGGATATTACTTAGGTTGAAATCATTTATCAAGAGATTGGACTTGGTTTTTTTATGAATCTGTTGTCTAGGGATTAGCTCATTGTTTGAGGTATGTTAGGTGTCTAGGTAGTATAGGGAGGATCACTGGTCAATTACCCCTATCCTTAGGAACTGATATAAGAGTGCGGGGAGAATCTTTGGTTGCGGAAGATGGGAACAAACACGCTGGCTTTCACGCTCTCTCGTGCTGGTTCAGTGGGTGAAGGTGAATCGATATTGGATCAAACAAGCTGGCTATAACGCTCTCTCTCTCTTGTAAGATCAATAGATGGAAGTGAAGATGGATCAAACGCACCACATAGACTATGGAAGGATCTCTGATACAGCAAGCAAGCTCTTCCAATGGTGAATCCACACACAAAGGAAAGAAGCTTAAATCTCTACAAGTACCACTTGAAAGAGAGGAAAATGCAACTTTATTAATCAACAAAAAGATCTGAGGTTTAAAAGGCTGCAGGGGAACCTTATATAGTGGTTCTTCAGCTTAAGACCTAATTAGGTCGACACTAATTCAAAACAAAGACTCAAAACAACATGACTTGCAAAATAAAACAACAAAGTGTTTGAACACACAAAACATAAATGTTTGCAAACTTAAAATAAAATAAACCAAAAGGATAAATCACGTATTGGGCTTGAAATGCTGTCTTTTGNATGCCTTAGATAAACTCAGTCTAACCTGCATAAATTTTATAGATTGAAAATACCTGATTTTGGCTCGGTTTGTGCGGTTTAGGAGCTGACATGCAATCTTCTTGTTCTGGTCCGTCCAGCTTGAATCCTTTGATAATTTTATCTTATTCTAGCCCCTTTAGGCTTGTATTAGAGTTATCTTCAAGCATTTCCACGTGGTTAGCTTTAGAATCCTCTTCTTGCTTTGTTTGCTCTCTAATGGCCAGC
>OVBE01015578.1:0-11398 GCA_900406425.1 Iberis pinnata | reverse complement strand
CGCGTATGACGATAAGACAAGTACTTTCACGTGCGCCAAATCTCCTAACTACGTCATCACTTTCTGTCCATCTCCCAACACAACCAGGTTAAATTCCTTATATATCCTTCTTCTATTTCTTTCAGCTTGAACGATCATTAGTTCAATTTGCTCAAGTGTTGTTGAGAAATACGTTAACATTATTATATAATAACTGTAGCTGAGTGTACTTGCGTATGATGAGCCATTAGCAGTTTTTTTAAGCTTGTTTTATAATCAAAGTCACGTTTACACCAAAAGGAACATCATTTAGTTATTCATTGTCATTTGCAGCCAAAAATCATATGAGGAACAGAACACAGAGACGATAACGACTACAAATCTAACCTCCGAAAGTACGACGTTGGCGCCGATGGTCTATGAAGGTGCTCTGGACGAGAGCAGTGGCTCACCATCCAAGTGTAGCCTCGGCTCACGTACAATCGCAGTCGTGCTCTCGCTTGTTATATGTTGGATGTGGCATACGTACGAACCTTAGAAGGCTTGTACGTTGTCTGGCCTATGTGATGTTTGGAATGATCGACTGAGTCATTGTTTCCGGAAGGTAATTTATGAAAGTGCTCCACGTAGAGTGATTGGTGGTACAGTGTAATAGATGATAGAGTTGTTTGGGTTAATTAAACATGTTTTTGACAATTGTTTAGCAAATATGATTTTAGATAGGAAAAAAGTTTGCCACCAACATCACCACCTACATGGAATTTTGCGTATTACATGCGGGCACATCCAACTAACAAAAATGCTCCATCAACATCATCAACTATTATGTTACACATCTACTCATGCACACCCAAACATTTCAACTGTATGTTGCTGGCTACATTTTTGTTAATTGTGGACGAAAAGCGTTTAACTAGGTCTAAAACGCAATTACATATAATAATAACTAAAAAGTTTGGGGAAAATTTGTGAGGTTTAAACTTAAACCCGATTTTGACATTTCCTTCTTTAATATCTCTCTCCCATCCGATATATTGAAGTTAAGAGAACTATGGTTCATAGTAAAAATCGATTTGGAGGTTTTTTATGGCTCCAAGTTCTAACTCGTCAGTTAGCAGAAGGACCACCATTAGCAGAGGCATGGAGGGGGGATTAAGAATGTGCAAGTGTGGGTTGCCTGCAAAGATTTCACAAGCTTCGACGGATAAGAATTCGGGTAGAAGATTCTACATATGTGTTAGATACGTAAGAAACGTATTTTGATTTGAAATACGTTTGCATTTGAGATTTATACATGTGTTGTTGTAGAGTGGAGTCAAATGTGATTTTTTTCTCCTGGTTGGATGAAGAAGAGATGTGTGGATAGGGAAAAAAGGTAATGTTAGAAGCTAGAGATGAAATGTGTAGGAAGAATCGAGTGATTGAAAAATTGAGAACAGGGATTATGGATTTGGAGAATCAAAAAGAAGAAAAGGTTGAAGATGGACAAATGTGTAAGAAGCTTTTTTATAAGTGTGTCTCTAAACTGTATTTTGTAACTTTGAATGGTTGTAAGAACCATTTAATCCTTAATGTATGTTGTATTTGTACTCTTAAGGTTTTATGAATCAAATTCTTTGAGACACCAAAATAGAACCGCTTAATTTTCAATTTAAGTCAACAAAATATAACCTTAAGTTATCAGTTTGACAAACCAAAATACATGTTCAATATAGCCTATAAGTTTGGCTAAGATACATGACATGGCAAAATAGAAGTATACAAAATGAAAGCCAATTAGTTTGTCTAAGAAATTGAGAAAATATGTCTTCTAATTTTGAGTAGCTGAATGTGCAGTTAAAGTCAGGTTTTGAATTTCAACTTCTTCATCTTGAACTTCAGTCACATTGAGGCATCTACGCTTTCTTCTTGCATCTTCAGAGAGTTAGAACTTAGAGATTGAAACTAAGAAAATGAATGTAAGAGGCTGAAAATAAGCAATTATGTAATACCTCTTTAGGACACCTTCTTGAGGTGTGTCCAGCTTCACCAAAAAGGCTATAATGCATTTATCTTCCTTCTCTTCCTACTCTGGTGGGATCCTTCTTTTTCTTTGGTGATTCAAAATTTCTTTTGATCCTTGCTTTCCCTTTAAGTCTTCCAGGAGGCCGTTTGTATATAGGTGTTTCAATACGTTCTGCACCTGAGACTTTCCAGAACTTAGGTCCATTAAGAGGCCTTAGACTATTCCTGTATACGTCTTGTTGTTTTGACTGCTTGTAGTAGTCAGATATAAATTCATCAACCTCCATTCCATTTTCTCTGATTGCAGATACATCATGTCTACAAGGAATACATGTCAAATCGCACTTCCTACATGCACAAGTATGGTGACTGATGTCCACCAAGTAACCATTAATAAATTCAACAACCTCAAACATACCATTAGTGCTACAAATAAAGATGCAATGTTGGGCATCTTCACAAGACTTTGCCACCTCTTTTGTTGCTTTTTTGGTGTATAAAGTAGTCTCCTTACAAGTTGTCTTAAACCTATTTGTAATCCTTTGCATTGCATCTCTCCTTATTAGCTCAAACATTTGCACAAAAGGATTCTTCCTTGCAATCTTTAGAGTCTATTGAATGACTCTGTCAAGTTGTTATGAGTAAATGTGGGTCTTCTTCAGGTTTGCGTAAATGTGCCTACCACAAGCTTTATGTTTTTCATAAAGTAACTCCTCTGCAACACCATAAATAAGACCTTTATGCATATCATATATTATAGTTAGGTCCTTTCCTTGGCCCAATAGTAGATCAACCTTCAGCTTCCGTATGAACTACTGCCAACTATCATTGCTTTCAGATAAAACCACTACCCAAGCTATTGGATATATATGGTTATTGAGATCTCTTCATGTGGATGTGAGTATCATTCATGTTATTGAGTGCTTCAGGAAGGTGCCATCCAATCTAATCACAGGTCTGCAGTTTTTTTTCCATGCCACCCTTAAAGCATCAAAGCAGATGTACATTGAGATAAATCTATGAGCTCCATTGAGCTTAATAGTTGTATTAATCTCCACCATTATTCCTAGATTAGAGCTGCAAAAAGTCACAAAAAGTCTGTCACAAAAAATCAGTCACAAAACACAATACAGTAAGAAGATACTTATAGTAGAAGTTCTAACTCGTAGTCTCTAAGCCTAGCAAATTTCTCATTGCATTCCTCTTGGAGCCTTTCTAGAGTCATACATATTGATATCCTAGACTGAGCTGTGATGATGATGATGTTGTTGTATCTCTTCTTCATATCATCTTTGATCATGGGAGCACTCATCCCAGGATATTTCCTGACATTTTCATACACGAGTTGAGAAATTACAGGGATTTTTATAAGCTCATATTTTCCTGTTGGATAGAAATTGTGCTTGTTATTGTACACTTTCACCATCCACTTTGAGATTGGTCTCTCCGGTGAAAAATACATACGCCAATCACGTTTTTTACTCTTGCATCTAAGACTTCTCTTTGTTTTCTCCCATCTTTCATAGACCACATTTCTCCTTGTCTTCAAGATGTACGTGAAGACTTGTTTTTTGAACTCTTGACCACTATAGAATGTCTGCCCCAAGCTGAAAACTCCATCTAGTAATCCTTCTCTTCCCATATGTACACCTTCTTCTTCTTCTTCATCTTCAAACGAATTATTAGTATTAAGATACACTTCATCATCATATGGAACCTCATCATTGTAGTTCTCCGGGTTGAAAACCTCCAATTTCTCTTCAGCCACATCATCCTCAAATGCACCTTAATAATCACCGTCTTCAAGGTCAATGGATTCTTTACTCTCAATGACTTCTACATCTTCATATTCCACATAGTCCTCATCTTCAGAATCATCTTCTAAATCTTTATTTTCCATATTTTCAGCTGCCTCAAAAGCTTCCTCAACAGTTTGAGCCACATCGAAGTTAAACTCTTCGAAGACATTACCTTCTCCTTGAACCATTTCTTCATCTTGGACCTATTCATTTTCTTGACGCATCTCTTTGTCAACCATTTCTTCTCTCTGAACCCTCTCTTCTTTAACCATTTATTCTTTATGAACCATCTCTTCTTGAATAATATTTTCCTCATAAACAGGTGCTTCTTCTTAAACCATTGGTTCTGTCTTTACACTACACACCTTCTCTATGTAAAAATTAACTTCACGCATCCACATCACACCAACAGTCAACTTCATTTTGTTTTCCACTATGTTTTCCAACAAGGGTACTGTGAGAGAAAATTCCGTCACATCGAAAATATGAAAAAAGTGCGAAAATGATCAAGAAATCTCTGTTTTCATTTATGAATTCTCTCTATTACAAATTGTCTCAAGTTTACAAATGAATTGTGGAACCCCCAAACCTTGAGCTCCCCCCTTATTTATAGCCTCATCCCCATTTATTGCGGAGATTCTCTTTTGAATTCTTCTGCGTAACTGTCGATTTCGCCATAAATGAGGCGCGATTTTTGGTGGTCAGCTTGGGAGCGTTGACTATTCTTGTGCGCTTCGGGTCAGTTCTCTTCGTGAGCTCTCCCTCTTCGCGAGCTCTTCCTCTTTGCAAGCTCTCCCTATTCGCGAGCTCTCTCTCTCTCTCTCTTTGCGAGCTCTCCCTCTTTGCAAGCTCTCTATCTTCGTGAGCTCTCTCTTTGTGAGCTCTCTTTGCGAGCTCTCCCTCTTTGCAAGTGGGCTCTCTTCTCGGCTCATTTATCGTAAATAGGCCTAGGGAAGCCCATTTACTTATTGATCCGGGTCAAACTCCAAAAATCTGACCCATGAGACTTTACACTCCCACATGTACCATGTCTTCCATGTCTTAATAAGGTAACTTGAACCACATAAACCCAAAAGTTGTTAGATTTGCCATTCTAGACAACACCTCTCTGAGGATGTAAATTTTATATGCTTCAAACACTTCTACTTCACCATCTACGTAGTCACAAATTCCTTATACCGTCTTAAAAGCCCCAAAATGATGACAATTAACCTTCACCATCATTTTCTCATAATCATGGAGATCACTGTCCAAACCAAACAAACTAGATTAGTAAATATTAGAGCTTACAATGTCAATACACGCAAAAGAGAATATAAATTTTTACAACAAACTTACATCCAAATGAAACTCGATTCATCATACCTTACTTATTTTTCTTCACATTTATCAGACACTCCCTCAACTACCTTTTCTCCATCATTACGAGAGACTACTCTCACATCTTTCTTAGCATATACTAGAACCTCAACTTCTTTCTCTCCACCATCATTAGACATTACTCGCTCAACCTCCTTCTCACCATTACTAGACACTCCCTCATCGAACTTCTTTCCTCCTTAATCAAAATTAGCTCCCTTGACCTTCTTCTTTCTTCCTCACTTCTTATTATGCGATTTCATCTTTTTCTCGCCTCCAATTCAAAATTTCTAAGAACCCTAACCCTAGAATTTTGATTTTGGGAAGAACTGTCGATAGAGAAAGAATGTGGCGATTAGGATTTTTTGTTAAGTGTTTAATCTGTTTCTCGATAAAATGATTTTCTTTTTAAGTTATTGGGCTCAATTTTACATGAGTTGGATTAAAAATCAAAATCGGGTTTAAGGTTTTTTTGTGCGTAAAATCGGTTTAAGTTTAAACCTCATGAATTTCCCCAAATCTTTTAACTATTATTATATGTAATTGCGTTTTAGACCCAGTTAAATGGTTTCCGTCCATAGTTAACAGAAATATAGCCATCAACATACAATTGAAATGTTTGGATGTGGGATAATGTGTAACATAATAGTTGGTGATGTTGGTGGAGCATTTTGTTAGTTGGGATGTGTCCGCATGTAAACACAAAAGTCCATGTAGTTGGCAAAATTTTTCCTTTTACATACATAGTTGTTTTGTTGACTGAATATTCGTATATTTGGGGGTATATGGTGGTAGCGTGTAATAGATGCTAGACTTGTATTAGGATTTAGAATCAATTACTTTTTGTTTAGTGCAGTTTATTTAATTTGATGTAAGATTTGATTTAAGTTGTGTGTGAGAGTTTGTTAAATAGTTTGTAACAAACTCACTATCACTTTAATGGAGATTAGAGTTTTCATCATTTTCTCTCTAAGAACTCTAACAATTAATATGGTATCAGAGCATTTTCTGCTCAAATTCCTTTGATTCTTTTCGATTTCTTCTCAGATTCCTATAACATTCTCAATTCTCTTCTATTTCATTCGATCAATTTCAAATATGAAGTTGATTCCATTTGTTGAGTTTCCAGATTTTGCGTTGAGCTCAAAAAGTTCATTTTACTTCGTTTCTGCACTATTTTCCTAATAGATTCTTCACACACTATCGTTTTCTAAAGATGGTGAAACAAGGAAGGAAAACGAAAGCTCGAAGTAATTCGCCCATCACCAAAGATTCTCCAAACCAGGATTCGTATATATCGACTCCTCATGGTAAATGGGAAGGATATACATCAAGAGTGGAGGTCTATGACAATATACGTAGTACATTATTCCTTCATTCTTTCAATCATCCAAGTTTAGATCTTGTAACTCATAAATTGGATGAAACTAATTACAACAACTCATCCATTGGCATGAAAATGAGCTTAGATGCTAAGAATAAACTGAGTTTTATTTACGGTTCACTCCCTAGGCCATATGAAACTGATGATGTATATAAGATTTGGAGTAGATACAATTCTATGGTTAAGTCTTTGATATTGAATGTTGTGAGTCAAGAGATTTATGATAGTATATTTTACTATGAAGATGCTACGGAAATGTGGATTGATCTTTCAAATCAATTCAAGATCAACAATCTTCCTAGGAAATATTAGTTAGAACAATATGTTGATACTCTTAAACAAGGTTTACTTGATTTATCAACATACTATACCAAGAAGAAAACGTTATGGGAACAACTAGCCAATACAAAGATTTCTACAGTGAAGAAATGTCATTGTGATCAGGTTAAAGAACTTGAAGATGCAGAAACTAGTAAGATTATTAAGTTTTTGATGGGATTGAATGATAGTTTTCCGAATATCAGGGGTCAAATTCTTAATATGAAACCAAAACCAGGATTGACAGAGATTTATAACACGCAATATCAAGAGGAGAGTCAATGTATT
This sequence comes from Iberis pinnata, assembly GCA_900406425.1. Lineage (NCBI taxonomy): Eukaryota > Viridiplantae > Streptophyta > Magnoliopsida > Brassicales > Brassicaceae > Iberis > Iberis pinnata. The sequence goes on along the minus strand of OVBE01015578.1, from coordinate 4,267 downwards.
GTAGGAGGTGCAAATGCAAATTCTAAACATGTCTTCAATATGTATTCCTTTCAAGTTCAAGCATCATTTATTCCCGATCGAAAACAAATCCTATTGACTTTTGGTAACAAGCTAAAAGGACCAAAATGTTCTCATTGTCACAAGAATGGTCACACGGTGGAGAAGTGTTACAAAGTTCGTGAATATCCTCCTAGTTATGGTTCTAAAAGGAAGAAACAAAATGTTGTTGGTGCAGCTAATATGATTTCTTCTCCAGATCAGGTTCAGGATAATGATGTCACTCACACAAAGGCAACTCAGAATTATATGTCTTCTAAACAAATTCATACTATGATAACCTATCTCAGTTCTAAGCTTCATCCTTATGTTGTCAATGCCATTTCTGACAAGTCTAATGCTTCAACTTCAAATTTTATGCCTGTGATTTCACATAACTCAGGTACATTTTCTGAATCTATACTCTAATTCTTATTATGACATGTTAATTTCCTCTATATCTATAAAACCAGTTGTGTCTCTAATAGATTGGGTAATGGATTCTGGGGCAAGACATCATGTCACATATAATAAGAAATTGTTTAATTAGTATAGACCTTTAGATAAGACTTTTGTCACATTACCTAATGGCTATACAGTAAAAATTGTAGGCATTGGTTACATTCAATTGATTGATTCTCTCTCTTTACAAAGTATTTTGTACATTTCAGAGTTCAAAATAATATGATAAGTGTTAGTGTGTTAACTAAATCACTGAATGCTCAAGTTAGTTTCACATCTACTGATTGTTTTGTTCAGGAACTTACACGGGGGGTTGATGGTTGGTCAAGGTAGTCAGATTGGAAATTTATATGTCATGGAATTCAATGATACTACATGTTATGTTTTTTTACAAAGTACTTTACCTTCTTGTTTGAATTTGGTAGTTGATTCTGGCATTTGGCATAAAATGAAAATTTATCTACTTTGTTAAAGATGAAAATTTCAAAAGATAATAAGACTACTTCTTTACCTTGTCATGTTTGTTATTTATATTAACAAAAGCATTTGATTTTTCACTCTAGACATAATATGTGTGTAGCAAAATTTGATTTGATTCACATAGATACTTGGGATTCTTTCTCTGTGCCTACTATTGATGGTTTTATATACTTCTTAACAATTTTAGATGATCACAGTACAACAACCTAGGTGTACTAAATGAAAAATAAATCAGATGTCTCACATGTATTTCCAACTTTTATACAAATTATTGAAACTCAATATGCTGCTAAACTGAAATATGTTTGATCTGATAATGCACATGAGCTCAAGTTTGTTGATTTTTTGCATCTAAAGGCATTGTTGCATATCATTCTTGTCCAGAAAATCCAGAATAGAACTTTGTGGTTGAGAGACAACATCAACACATATTGAATGTAGCTAGAGCCTTATTGTTTCAGTCAAATGTACCATTAGAGTATTGGGGTGATTGTGTCTTGACTGCAATATATCTTTTCAATAGGTTACCATCTCTGTCCTTGAGAATACATGTCCATATGAGGTTCTTACTGGGAAAATTCTTTATTATCATTGTCTTAGATCTTTTGGGTTTTGTGCTATTGTCTACTTATGTTCAACATAGAAATAAGTTTGAACCTAGAGCTAAGGCGTGTGTTTTCTTAGGATATGTTATTAGTTACAAAGGCTATAACTTGCTAGATTTAGAGACACATTTTGTAACTATTTTAGACATGTCATATTTCATGAGGAAAATTTTCCCTTTGTTTCATCATCCTTCTCTAATGATGCAAAGATTTTATTTCCTCTATTAAACTCTCTTGCTTCTCATGATGGTCATATGTCTTCTGTGCATCCATCTTCTGATACACATCTTCCTCTTGATGTCGTATCTTCTGATTCTTTGATTCATTATGGGTCAAAGTCTCGCAAATAAAAACAACCTCTCAAACACTTGCAGGAATTTCTTTGTTATAATATTACTAGTACTATGTATCCTATCTCAGATTATATCTCTCATTCTAGACTATAACCATATTGTACCACAAAGATATTCTGAAGCTAAGACTAGTCAGAAATGATGTGATGCAATGAAAGCTGAGCTTGGGGCTATGATAAGGACTAATACATGGAACTTCTAAAGTTTACCTAGTAACAAAGTTCCAATTGGCTGCAAATGGGTGTTCACCATCAAAGATCATGTAGATGGTACCATTGAGAAGTACAAGGCTCGACTTATACACAACATGAATGTTTGGTATGAGGAAGCCTTTTCTCATGTTGCAAAGTTGACATCAGTTAGAATGTTGTTGTTGTTGGCTGCTAAGAAGAATTGGTCAGTTAGTCAATTAGATATTTCTTATGCTTTCCTCAATGGTGACTTAGATAAGGAAATTTATATGAAAATTCCTCCTAACTATATTGAACTTCAGAAGCTAAATTTATCTCTTAATGCAGTATGTCATTTGAGAAAATTCATTTATGGTTTGAAACAAGCTTCTCGAGGGTGGTTCATTAAGCTTTTTACTACTCTTCTTGGGCTTGGTTTTCAACGTTCTACTGGTGATCACACATTATTCATCAGGTTTCAGGATTCTATTGTACTAGGAGTCCTTGTATATGTTGATGATATTCTCATTGTGAGTAATCATGATGAATCACTGAATTTGTTCAATTCTCAGCTGCATAATCATTGCAAATTAAGGGATTTAGGTCATGCTAAGTATTTTTTGGGGCTAAAGATAGCAAGATCAGTTGCATGGATTGTTAAAGGAAGTATGCCTTGGAATTGCTACATGAAACTGGTTTTCTGGGGAGTAAGCCATCCAGTACACCTTTAGACCTTAGTATTAAATTGTTTAAAGACAATGGTACTTTGCTTTAGGATCCAACTAGTTACAAGAAGCTCATGGGCAAATTGTTGTATCTCTCTTTTGTAGTTAACACTATTTGTCAGTTTTCACATACTCCTTGGATACTCATTTGGATGCAGTGCATAGAGTTGTGCATTACATTAAAGGGATTGTTGGTCAAGGTCTCTTTTATTCTGCTGAATCTTCTTTTTTTGCAGATTATGATTGGGCATCATGCTTTGACACAAGACGATATGTCTCTGGCTATTGCATGTTTGTAGGTGATGCTCTGGTTTCTTGGAAGTCTAAGAAGCAGGGCACTATATCTTGCAGTACTGCAGAGGCTGAATTCAGGGCCATATTATTGGCTTCTAAGGAATTGGAATGGTTGTTGAAGTTGCTCACTGATTTTCGCATACCTTTCTCTGGTCCAACTCTTCTTTATTGTGATAATACAGCAACACTTCATATAGCTAATAATTTAATTTACAATGAAAGGACTAAACATGTAGAATTGAATTGCTATCATATTAAGGAATATATTAATTCTGGTTTTCTTAAGACAATGTTTGTTAAATCTCAGCATCAATTGGTCGGTGCTTTGACAAAGGCTCTTCATCCTTCTTCTTTTAGGAACTTAATTAGCAAGATGAGAGTTGTCAACCTTTTTACACCTCTATCTTGAGGAAGCTATTAAGATTTAGAATCGATTATTTTTAGTTTAATCTAGTTTATTTAATTTGATGTAAGTTTTAGTTTAAATTGAGTATGAAATTTTGTTAAATAGTTTGTAACAGATTCATTACCATTTTAATGAAATTAGAGTTTTCATCATTTTCTCGAATAGAACTCTAACATGTATGGGTTCAACGCGTATAACACCAAAACATTTGAAAATAATAGTTAAAGATGGCTTTGATTGGTTACATGCATTATAGTTGATTTATCTTGAGTTAAATGTATACTTCAAAGTTAATTCCAAAATGTTACCAATCAAGAATCAAACAAAAAGAGTTGAGTTTGGGTTTGAATTTTATTGAGTTGTAGTTGATTTATTATTTTGAGTTATGTTCTTCGATAAATTGCTAACTCAAACTTTTATTCAAAAGTAAGGAAAATAGGATGAGTTAGAAGTTGAGTTAAATGATTTTTTGATGGATTGGTTTTTTTCCAATGAGAGTTTGATAGAAAAAAGAAAGTTCTTGGTTTTTTTTTTTGTTTTTTTTTTCTTCTTCAAAATTCATTATTTTCAAAATTATTTATAAGCCACAAAAGTATTCCAATAATCCTAATAATTATTTTGCTAAGGTCGTTTGAATTTTGACAAAAAATTTTTTTTAATTACTTATTGAATGTGTCAAATGTTGTGAAAGTGTTGTTTATTCTCATTGATATCAGGGTCTATATATACAAGTACA
>OVBE01015577.1:0-11398 GCA_900406425.1 Iberis pinnata | reverse complement strand
GCTTTGACCCACATAATCTAAGACCTAAAACCTTTTGTTAAGTCTTGATTTAACAACTGAGTAGTGCTTTAGGATCATCAGGCTCATCAAGTTGAAACTTTGGATTGATCCTTCGGGAAGTCGTGAGAAGCAGGTGAGCGCTGGTCCTTGCAGCTGCTCGCTGAACAGTTGGCAGTATCCTGCGTCCTTCTCGTGTTCATTGAACTGTGCTCGTCCCGCTGCGATTCTGAAGAAAGTCATGTACGCGTTGGGATCCGTTTTTCCTTCATAGAAAGGGATCTTAATCTTTACGGGGTTTTGTATTCTTACATTCTTTATGTGCGCGGCATACGGGCTCCGTAATGTTTCCTCCATTAGTCGGTCCAGCTCTGGCGCCGAGCTTGTGGCTTGATGAACATTGGAGTTCATGTGTCGGAGGGCCTGTTGCAAGGAGTCTTTCATCTCCTAGATCTCCTTGATCGATTGCTGAGGTCGCTTGTGAGCGCGAGACAGTGGGATATAGGAGTCGTCCTCGTACGTGTCTGGTCCCCCCTCAGATTCCTCGGATGGGTTGGTTCTATCTTTATTGTCTTCCGAAGCCTTGGGGTTTGGGGTGTGATTTGGCTGCTCGATCTCGTCGTTGGATTGGTCATCTCCCTGGTCGGGTTTTCCTCCCTTTAGGTTTCCATCGGGTAGGGTCTTTGTTGCATCAGCGTGGCGTTCTCGCATCTTGACGGAGTGTGGGGTTGGAGTGAAGCGTAGCCTGTCCAAATGTTCTCCTGAGACTGGGTAATGTCGTGCGGACATCTTGGTGGAACGATGTCGTGAGGATGTTGCTCGGTCTTGTCGTTTAGTCATCGTCTTTGCGAGGTCCGCGAATTCCTTTGCCATTTGGTCGAGCCTGTCTAGTAGGGATCTATTCAGGGCGTCATGTGTCTCCAGCTTCTCAGACATGGATTGTACAGATTGGAGGAGTGTCTGGATTGTGCTTGCATATCCGTCGGATGGTATGGATTTTTTTCGTCAAAGCGGAGTTGGATTTGGCTGCGTTCTTCCTTCTTGCATCAAAGAACTATTATATCCCCACAGACGGCGCCAATTTGTGGATGCTAAAACCCACAATCAATTTCTAGTTGATTATCTTAATGAGGAATTCGTCGTTCTTGTTAAAATTAGAAGGAAACCACAACACAAACTCAGGTCGAAATGAATACCCAGAAAAATAATATGATTCTTTATTGATTTTGATGAATATGTTTTACACAAATGATAGATCGATCTGTTCTCGTTCTAAAAACCTTAATGGAATCTAATGCTTCACTTCTCTCTCTTCTCGCCTTTTATCCCCTTGCGCTTAATTCGGGTTGTTCCGATCTTCTAGGGTCGTTGGGATCTCAATCTTAGTGATCCCCCCTTATCTTGGAACTGCCTGGAATTAGTCCTCTCTTCTTGAGCTCGTAGTCGCCTTCTGCTCAACTCGTAATCGACTCCTGCTCAGTTCGTCTACGACGTGAGTAGCTGATCGTTCCCTTTCTGCGCCTAAGTAGACACATGCTGAGTGAATCCTCATATATCTTGATACATACTGAACCGTTATATAAGAAGTGGCATTTGTTGGGCTAGAAACCTGCTAAGGGGGTTTCGACACCAACACGAGTTTGCTTATAACAATAGTTATCAAGCAAGCATTCATATGTCTCCTTAGGAGGTGTTATATGGAAGGCCTTGCATAACTCCCTTATGATGGACTCAAGTGGGGAGCGAAGCATCTATGGTCGGGACTTTGTGGAACATACCACAGAAAAGATCTGAATTCATAAGATAAAGATGAAGGAAGCTCATGATAGAAATAAGAGTTATGCGGATAAGAGAAGGAAAGAGCTTGAACTCGTAGTAGGTGACATGGTCTATCTCAAGACAATCACTTACGAAGGAAAGGATCGAGCATCTAAGAATGCTAAGTTGAATCCAAGATACATGAGACCATACAAGATTCTGGAAAAGATTCTAGAAAGGATAGGCGCGATTGCTTATAAGCTGGAATTGCCTAAGGAGATGAACCAATTTCATAATGTCTTTCATGTATCTCAGCTAAGGAAGCAAGTCACAAACCGGGATAATGTCATGACAGAGATCCCAGTGGATCTAAGGGAAAATCTTATTTTTGAGGGAAGACCAGTTCAGATAATTGGCAAAAGGACCATAACAGAAAGGAAGAAAAGGGTTAAGTATGTACAAGTTGTATGGGATTGTAAAGATGATGAGGAAAAAACTTGGGAACCAGAGGAATTGATGAAGGCAAAGTTCATTAAGTGGTTTGAAAAGCAGAAGGTCGTTCGACCTAAGAAAGGTGACAATTTGAGGAAGAATTGAAGCCAAAGTGGGGGAGAGTTGTAGCGCCTCTGAACTGAATTACGGCCGGGCTGGCCGGATCAAAACATATAAGTCGGAAACAAAGAGGTTAAATTCGTATGTTAGGAAAGTTTTCAATAAAATTCTAAGGAAAACAAATCAGTTAATAATGCTAAATTTATGCACTGTTCCTTGACTTGTTCGTGAAACTATGCATCATTTTGTTGAGTTTCCAGCATTGCCTATTTATTATAATTAATAATTAAATAGGCAGAGACTCCTCAAACACATGTAATATATACTGGTGGTATTCCGAAAATTGTCACTAATGTATTATAGGGGGTGGGTGTAGTTGAGGACTAGACCGGTTGGGTTGGATGGACCAAATGATGCTAGAACCCCCTTAGAACATGCATGGGCAACATGGTTGGGATGCTTGACAAGCATCTTTAGTCCGAAGTGGTAAGATCGATCAAGAATATCGAAGATCATATAACGGCTTAGATCAGATCAAGTGGGAATCCAATTGTGTTTGGGCAAGTTCAGTCAAGGATTGAGCTAAAACTATGCGATCAAGTGGAAATGCGGTCAAAAGATAAGGTAGACTGGAAAGTTGAGCTGATTCTGAGAATTCTGGAAGTTGGTCGGTGGTTGGTGAAGTTGGTAGCATGGTTTGTGGAATTTGGTGAAAACCGTTCAGATTTGGATAAGATGGTCGGATTCAGATAGAATGGTTGAGAATATCGGGTTCAGACAAGGCAATTATATCTGTTGACAGTTATGCCTGTCGGACCATGCGTGTGCAGGAACACGCGCGTGGGAGCGATTATCTGGACTGATGAACGCGTCATAACGTGGGCAGTTATGCGAAATAATGTGCTTAAGTGGTTTTATGAGGAAAGTCACGGATCTATGAGCTGACGTGTCCTGACTGGACGGTTGAGAAGCGGTTGGCTCGACTAAAAACCGCATGAATGCCTACAAATATGAAATGATCGGCTCATTTTCCTTTTTTTGCGAGAAAACTTCCTTAAAGAGATTAAATCCGCATTGAGAGAGAAAGTTGAGCAAAGTGTGGGATCAATTCATAAATTGGCCGAGAAAGTGAAGAATCAGTCAGGTCGAGAGGCCACCGCATCCGCCAAAGTGAGGGCTGGGCCGTCAACTACCGTATCTGAAGGTGGATTAGGAAAGATCTCATCAGGTGTGAGAAGTGGGGTCATAACAGGAGAAGAGCGCTGAACGGGAGCTGGAGGCGAAAACGATGATCCTAAAAAAAGCCACAAAAATCCCTCTAAGTTAATGGGCAGGATCCTCGCTTCAGCGTCGTCAGATGCCTTCGTCACAGCCTCCCTATCAACAGTAAGGACCTCGAGCTCTGCCTTGAAGTCTGGAATCTCACCTTTAGTGATATCTGTGAGGAGCTCAAAGTTGGCACTAATCTAGTGAAAGTATGCCAAAGACTTACGGGCGGCATCACGAGCAGCAAGGTGAAGTCTTACCTGATTAATCCCCTCGCAAACCATCTTGGTAACTGCTTTTTTCGCCTCCTCTCTAGCTCACGCCACATCGATTTCCCGAGAACTGGTAAGTGCCTTGAGAAGAGCCTCAACTTCCTCGAGACTGGAGGTGACATCGAGTTTATCAGCCTCAAGTGCTAATTTCTCTTGGTAGTACGCAAAATACTCAGATCTCACCATCTTGAATTTCTCATGTATATCTCGCTGATATTCCCTCGCGTCCATCGCAACAGTATCGGTAGTGAGTGAGGCGATCCAATCCTTGGCAACTTTCAAACCGGATCCATCCTTGGTTACGGCAAGCTGATGGCAGAATGTATCGAGAGAATTGTTGTACCAAGCTAAATCCTGCATAAAACACAAGGAAGAAAATCATGTCACTTAGTATATGCTTACAGAAATATAAATAAGAAAAGGATTTTGTGTATTAGTAACCTCGCCAACACCCTTGGAGTACTTCTTGTAGTTCTCACAAACCTCGTCGGGAAGATCCAGAATTGCTGGGACCTTGCAACCCTCAAAGCGTTGACAAAAGAAGTGGTACGATGAGTCTGAATCCATGACGATCGACTTGCAGACGAAGTCCCAGTGATACTTGCGCCTCTTCCCATCGCCCCTCCTTTTCTTCTGTTCCGGGAGCTTCCTCTTCAGAGACCCTTGTGCAGGGGAAGCACCCTCCGCAAGCCAAGGAGCATCCTTAGAGGCAGGGAGGGCTATGACGGGCCAGCGATCAGACTTCACGGGAGCTAGGAAATTAGCTGGCACTGCAGGAGCCTTCTCGGCTCTCTTTGTCCCTCTGTCCAAAGGAACAGGAAGAGAGGCAGCTAGGGTAGACCTGGGAGTGACGGGGAGTGCCTCGCGTCATGTTGATGCACTAGCTGGCAGAGCGGCAATGTCTCTAGCTTTTCTTGCGGCACGGTAAGAAGATATTTCGGAGTCCTCAATGTCGTCGAGAGCTAGAAACCATAAAGTGAAGCCGTCAATAAAAAATCAAAAGAAATCATTAAGCATGAGAAGGAACTAACCGGCAAGTTCGTCAAGATGTAGAAAAGAGCGCTGAAATTCAGTGAAGTGCCAGATACGTTGTGAGGACTCAAAGATCCTCTACGAAGTGAATAATTCCTAAACACTTCGCGTTGCAGCCAGCAACTAGAAAACCCGTGAGCTCAGGAGAAAACCGAACCTTCTTTCCTTTCTTTTGAAGTGGCACTGCAAAAGAAAACAACAATACAACATGATTTAGAAAATAAAAAGATAAAAGCATATTCAAACATAAGTACAAAGAACCTAAACCAGCTCTGCTAACCCGGATTCAGAAGCCCAAGTCCCAATCGAAAAATGGGAAAGACGACCAAAAGTGGACTCATTTATCAGGAATGAGAAGTATGCTTGCTTCCAGTCCTCGTCTTTTGTCGGGAACCTGGAAAGCATACCATAATCCTGAATTGACTGAAGAAAAAAGAAACCAGGTTGTTTGGGGACTTTCCTAATCGCCTCTATGCGAGCGAGTTATTGGACATCAAGCTTGAAGCTAGTTTCTTCCGCAAGTGTCTGCAATCCAACCACCGTGTGAATGACATTCGGGTAAAGTTGCGGAAAAGCAAGCCCAGTAGCATATATATAGTGTATAAGGATCTCATGCAAAGGAAATGTAAGTCTGCATTCCCTAAAGTAAACCTCAAGCACGCAGAAAAAACCATTCCTAACTAACTCCAGGTTCTCTAATGGGGACGGAGAGATAATCTCAATGTCCCGAGGAATATGACAATCGTTCTGTAACCTTAATAGTCTATTCGGAGATTACTTGGAAGGAGGATAAGGGCCAAATATCGGAAGCCGCGTGGGGGCGTAATGTGGAGATATACTCACTGCTCGGCTCAAGCTAGGTTTGGGTAAAAGTTGTGCCAGGGACTCAGGCTCGGGGGATGCTACGGCCGCACAAGAGGCGAAGCCGTCTAGATAGCATTCGTCTCGGGTAGAGGCAGCGGTAATGGCTCAGACTTAGGGGCATGTTGCGAAAATGGCTTGAAAGGCGAGGCCACTCGGCTCAAGCACGGGGAGATATGAGATGCTCGGCTCAGCGTGAGAGAAGGAATGCCTTGACTCGGGATAAAGGAGATAATCTCCATGTCACCCGACTCAGGGGTGGAGACATTTTGGCTCGGATCGGGCGAAGACACGGGAGTTGGATTCGGCTTGGGAAGAGCATCTCGCACCCACTTGGTTTGGGAAAGAAGAGGCTTGTTGCGGCTCAGCTCGGGGGGCGATCCGGTTGTAGAGGTGGTGCAGCTCGGGCTTGTTGAAATGAGCTTGGTGCGGTCCGACTCGGTAGGAGAAGCACCGCGGATCGGCTCGAGAACGTTGGAGTGCAGCGGAGACCCGCGAGGCTTGGCTAGAGTGCTGAGACTGTGGCTCGGCCCGCGCGCACTCGGCTCGTCGGAGAAAGGTGTGCAGTTGGGAGAAGGAAGAGAATCCATGGAGGAAAGGAGAAGGGAAAAAAGAGAGAGAAAAAGGAAAAAGTAAGTAGAGGAGAAGAGAAAGAAAGAAAGGGAGAAAAAGAGATAAAGGGATTTTCTCCCAAACAAAAAAAATAATAAATAAATTTAAAATTCCAACAAGTTAAAACTAGAGAAAAAAGGAAATCTTAGATCAAACATAATGAATTCTCTAGCGTTTTGGAAAAACTTGTTGGAAAATTATAATTTGGAAGAACAATGAAGAATAAGAGGAAAAATTATGGATTTGATTCATAAAAGATCAAAATTAGCATTCAAAAAACTATTTTTCAGGGCAAAAATGATCGGAAAACATATTCAAGCAGGAAAAAAGCGGCCAAAAAACGGATTCAAACACAAAAATCAAGCAATATTTCGAGGAAAGCTCAAGAACGAAGAACAAGTTCATAGAGAATACAAAAATCACAAAAATTTGAGAGAATTATGAAAGCAAAATTTACCTTGAAATCTTCTTATGGAGAGATAAGTTGCACAAGACCCAAGAATGAGTTGTGAGATGAGCTTAAATAGGATCTTAGCAATAAACCAATTCGGGAAAGAAACTTAAATTCCCACATTCCCGCCCAAGTAACATGATATGCAGAAGATCTTTGACTGCTGGAGAATCAGACTGATGGCCCAAATTACGGACTGATTGAAATCTTGTAATGGAAACTTCCATTACAAGATTGGGGGACAAAATGTGGGAGCATAAATTCTCCAGATCGGGTTTTCAAAGTTTTACCCGGCTTACCATGTAATTGGACTCTCCAAGCCCAATTTGGAGAAACAAACCCATTTCGGGAGCCGAACACAGCCCAAGAAGGAGTTGAGGGAAACTCTAGAGAGCCGAAGAGACTCTAGAGAGCCAAAGAAGACTACAGAGAGCTAAAAAGACTCTAGAGAGCCGAAGGAGACTCCAAAGAGCCGAAGAGACTCTAGAGAGCCGAAGAGACTCCAGAGATCTGAAGGAGACTCCGGAGAGCCGATGATGACTCTGGGGAGCTGATGCTGCCTCCATAAAGCTGAAAAGACTCCAGAGAGCTGAAGGATACTCCAGAGAGCCGAAGACGGTCCCAGAGAATCGAGCGGTCAACCCAGAGCGCGTTGACTGCCGCGAATCGCTACCATTTAATGTGAGATTTGCAGTTACTTGGAGAAATTTAAAAGAGATTCGACAAATTAAATACCATTAATGAGAGCCCATTAATGTCTCAGGGCTATAAATAGGGGAGGGGGAGCTCATTGTAAGGGGTTCCAGATTTTTTTCTTGGCAATTCTTGAGAGAAAATACTTGTAATCTAGAGATAATTGTACCCAAGTTTAATCAATAAACAAATTTTTTGCTAATTTTTTATATATTTTCAATTGAATATGGTGTGGGAGATTCTACTCTCACACTTATGAGTTTTGACCCCAATGATTCATATAATGTTGAATATCCTAAAAATTTACTCATCGCATAAATCGTGTAAGCCAAAGACTACACACTATTACATGGGAAAGATATAAGAAGAAGCAATAGGTAAGCTTTAAATCGTTTTACGACTTTTTCGTAGTAAAGAAGGTTAAGATCTTTTGAATATTGTATAGAATGTTAGGTTAAGATCTTCTTTATGTTATGTAGAATGTTAGTGCTTTGTGTAGCAATGGTGGAACATTGGAGAATGTTTTTACATTTGTATATTTATTCGTATGTGACATGTTTAGGAAGAAGAAACGAAAAAGGGAGAACTTGAAGAAACTACAGATAAACTAATGCGGGAGTATAGAGCTCAGCTCGATGCAGAAAGATCCTTGAAACTCTACAAAGGAAGGAACTATTCTTGTGATAAGTTCTAAAAAGATAATAAGATCAAACTTAACTAAACAGAGTCGCATAATATCGAATAATTTTATTAACTCGTCACCAATGGCTCAATGATCTTGTAGATAAGAAAGACAGAGATTCGAAGAAGAAAATTCGAAAGCGAAAGGTACTAATAAAGAATTTCACTTAATAAGACACGTACAATTGTTATGATTCATTAGCTTCTATTAACATTTAACAATGTTGATTTTGCAGTATTATTCATCTTCAGAGTCATCATCAAGTTGTGGATGCTAAAATCCACAATGATTTTTTTTATCAAGTTATCTCAATGAGGAATTCGTTGTTCTTGTCAAAATTAAGAAAAAGACGCAACACAAACTCATATTGAAAGAAAGAAAATTATATATTTTTATTGATCTTGATAATGTCAATACAGAAGAACAAGCTNTAGTTCTCTCTCTCTCTCTCTCTCTCTCTCTCTCTCTCTCTCTCTCTCTCTCTCTCTCTCTCTCTCTCTCCCTCTTTCTCTCTCTCTCTCTCTTCTTGCTTTATACCCTTCTCTGTCTTGTCCGGATTATTCCGATCTTCTCGGATTGTTAGGCCTACAATCTCGGTGTCTCCCTTCTATCTCGGAACTATCACGACTTAGTCTTCATTTGCTACCTCATGTTCACCTTCTCCTCAGGTCGTCTACAACTTGAGTATTTGATCGCTCACTCTTCACGCCTAGGTAGAGATCTACTGGGTAATTCTCCTGCGTCTTAGTACATGCTGAGCTATTATCCGGAAAGCAACACTAGTTGAAGTAAGATTCTGCTGAGGGGGTTTTGACACCAATAGATTAGCCCCCAGGTCTCCCTATGAGCTTAGCGAGTTGGGTGACCCTCGGAGATTGGTGGAAATTCAACTCGAGATTGTTTGCTTCACAATGATCCGCATTTATCATTCTTATTTGGATATGCGCCCACTTACATATGGTTGTCACATATGCATTTCAATCTGTTGTACTGAACCGAATAATTTCATTTTTCCCAAGATTTAGCATGTGTTAGGTCGATTTGTTATGATTTTGGTTAAGGAAATCTTAACAGTCCCACCATTATTTTTCTCCTAATACGCGGCGCATGCCCTAATTTCGAATTTTAAAAGTATCATGATTACGCCTACAAAAGGTTGCTTTGCATTCTTCGAGGCAGTTACTGCTGCTCCCCTCTCTCTCCTCAAGCGCTTGGAACCGTCTCCCCACTATGCATTCATCCGTCCACTCCTTCTCTATCTTTACGCAACCTAAGGTATAGTTAATCAATTCCTTAGCTTTCTTTAATTTCTGCTAGGGTTTGCTTCCCCCCCCCTTTCAATCCATTCTCTTCTTCTTTGATTCTCATTCCCTTTCTACTTTCCTTCTTCTAATTTCTCTCCCATCTCGGTTCTTTCGCCATGTTGAGACAAATGGCGCTTCTCTCATGGAGCAGAAGCACATCATTGCGTCCTACGACAAGTGCGAGTGTCAGAACTCCCATCTTTTTTGGTGCGAAGTCCAGGGCGGTTGCGGCTCCGCAAATCATGGCTTTTTATTCTTCTCGCTCATCTCCTACGTCTGTGAGAACGCTTTGGGAGCAGTTTGATCTCCCATTTGATATCATGTTCTTAATCCCTGATCCGAGTCAGTTTCCAGACAATCCCCCATTGGGATGCGTCACGGTCTACGAGATCTTTTCAAGACCTGTGGGTTGTGTTTTCCGGCTCACGAGTTGTTGGTTTGGTACTTGCGTCGCCGAGGGATGGCTCTGAGCCAGCTGATGCCAAAAGGGGTCCAGCATGCGATTTTCCTAATGGTCCAGGCGAGGGAAAACGGCTTCGAACTAAGTTGTCATATGCTCGAGGCTGCCACGTATGCAAAGAGGGGTCCGAGGGTGGACTTTGGTATCTAGCCAATAAACCCACCCAAGGATTCACAACTGGTCAAGCCCCCAAGGACGAAACTGACTGGGAGCAATTTTATTTTTTTCTTGAAATTAATCATCTCTCTTTCGGGACTACGAGTCCTAGCGATCTATAGTCTCAGTGGAGTAGGGATATTGGAGTGCTTCCCCTCTTTTTCTTTCTTAAAACTAAATCCTACGTCTCCTTACTTTATTATTAGATTGATACCTTCTGATTACTTCCGAACTTATTTTTTTACGTTGGCTGATTTTTTTGGGCATTTTTGGCTAATTGGGTTTCCTTTTCTTTCTTATTTGGCTGTTTGTCAGTCCCGCATCTGACTCAAGTTGAGGATCTTTCCGCCGAATATCTAATGAATTGGAAACTTCTTGGGAGCAACCGACTGAACAACTGGAACACCTTCGACGGGGAAAGAGTATCCCACAACTGGATGCCGTTAGAACCGTTATCTAAATCATTCTCAAGTAAGTGGTTTGTTTAAGTTTCATTTCGGTCTGTTCGAGTTGCGTGACATTGGATGTGTGGTTTTCTGCAAGCGCTCTGTCTCAGTGTTTATCTGTCACTATCAAGAATCCTGTCCCATATCGTGAAGCTCGCAAATTGAAAGGTTCTGAGGGGGATCCCAGCTCGGCGGCTCTCGATCCTGCTCAGGAGGCGAAGACTCCCAAGGATCAGGCTCCCATGGAGGTGGACCCCATTGAGGTCTCTGACTCATCCCGTGTTGATCAGCGTCGGGAGAAGGTTGTAGGTTCCAACAAGAAACATCCTGTCTTCCTCTGATCCAGCTTAGCATTCGCCACCTTGATTCTACCTCGAAGAAGAGAGCTTGCACTCAGGAGGCATCCCCAGTCGGGGTTCATGATCACGGCGAATTCTCGTTCAGCTTCTCCTAGCTGAACCAGTCTCCCATGGTGGAAGAAGGGGACCTTTGCGTAGAGTTGATGTCTAAACTTCGCCTAGGTGGTCGTAAAGTTTATGATCATAGGTCGTTTTTTTCATAAGGAATATGCTGAGTGGACTCGCTCCCATGCTGAGATATTGTTGTTATGATTTTCAATTCAATTTTCGTTTTGTTTCGGGACTTGAAAGTTGGCTCCCGTTTCGATTAACATGCAACTTGTTTTTCTTAGACCGCGGCTCTGGCTAACCGACTGGTAGGGGTTTTGGATGACGAGCTGAGGAGAGTGAAGAAGAACTCTGGGATCACATTTATCGAGGATGTGACAGCGAGAGCTGATAAGGCTATCACCAAATTGAATATTTTGTGAACTTGAATTCGGTGCCCGAGGGGGGGG
>OVBE01015576.1:0-11400 GCA_900406425.1 Iberis pinnata | reverse complement strand
CTCAGATTATTTTGACCTCGTCCAGAAATATTGACTTTCAAGGACTGGTTTAACAGTTACAATTGAAGGAAATAAAACTTTTATCTCTTTTGTATACGGAACACCTGTTGTTACTAATCGTGAAAAAGTTTAGGAATTTTGTAGAACAAATTAATTCCTCTCGTTTTGCTCATTGGGAAATGATTGGAGATTTTAATGAAATTTCGGACCATCATGAAAAACAAGGAGGGAGAACTCGTAGTGAGAATTCTTTTCTAGATTTTCGTTTAATGAAAGAATGTTGCGGAATGGTGGATTTTTCTTTCCAAGGTAATTGTTTATCTTGGGTGGGAAGAAGAGGATCCACTATGGTCCGTTGTAGATTGGACTGTGGAATGGGGAACGAGGATTGGTATACATGTTTTTCTCATTCATATATCGAGTACCTCGGTTTTTGGGGGTCTAACCACCGACCTGTCCTGCTGCGGATGAACCACACCGCTTTAATGGGTCAAAATAATTTCGGTTTGATAAACGGTGGATTGTCAAATCGGATTTCAAACAAGTGGTCAAGGCCGGTTGGGAATCACCCAAACTTCATAATGATACGCATTTAAGTCGTCGTGTAAAGGAATGTCGCAGAAAAATTTCACGATGGCGACATAAAGAAGTAATTAACTCTGCGACTTGGTGAAGAAAATTAAGATGAAGATAGACTAGGCCTCATCATCTGATTCTTTGATAGATGAAATCCCCCATTTAACGGAAGAATTACGCATTGCGCTCGCTGCAGAAGAGCTTTATTGGAAGCAAAAAAGCAGAGTTCAATGGTTACAGGAGGGGGATAAAAATACAAGTTTTTCCCAGGCCTCTCCCAAAATGCGGCGAGCAAGGAACTGAATCATAGGTCTCCGGATGGAGTATGGTGTATGGCTAGAAAAAGAGGAAGAAATAGAAAAGGAGGATGTATCTTATTTTCAAACTCTTTTTTCTGCTTCTCAAACGATGGACATACCGGAGGTACTAGCACCGGTGGAACCTCGAGTCATTGGAGAGATGAACGTCCGTCTAATGGCACCTTTGACAATGGATAAAGTCAAGGCATCTCTTTTTCAATGGGACCCAAAAAGGCTCCTAGCCCAGATGGAATGACAGCACTGTTTTATCAGAAATACTAGCACATTATGGGTACACACCTAACTAAGATGATCCAGGATTTTATGATAAGAGGATTTATGGATGATTCTCTTAATCTAACAAATATATGTCTTATTCCAAAGACGGAGAGACCCCAAGGAATGAAAGAGTTTTTGGCTTATTAGCCTATGTAATGTAAGCTATAAGGTGCTCTCAAAGATATTGTGTCAAAGACTTCAAAAAGTGTTACCGCTGATTAAATCGTAGACACAGTCGGCTTTGGTAGTTGGTCGATCCATATCTGATAATGTGATGTTGGCTCAGGAAGGTTTTTATGCTTTACGCTCCCAATGTAGTTGTAGGAAAGGTTTCCTGGCAGTAGAAACAGACATGAGTAAAGCATATGTTCGAGTAAAATGGACCTTCTTGCAACAACTACTTGGTAAACTTGGATTTAATAATACTTGGATAGGGTGGATTATGTCATGTGTTACCACAGTCACATATAATGTACTACTCAATGGCTCGCCGAAAGGCTATATCAAACCTACCAGAGGTCTTCTTCAAGGTGATCCCCTTTCTTCGTACCTCTTTATCCTTTATAAGGAAGTTCTTATTGTGAATCTGCGCCATGTAGAGGTCGCTGGGAGATTGGATGGAATCCGCATGGCAAAATCATGTCCCCCTCTATCACATCTCCTTTTTTGCTGATGATAGTCTATTGTTCTATCGAGCCACCTTGGCACAATGTCAGGATATTGCTACTATTTTTTCTCGTTATGAATACACCTCATGTCAAAGAATAAATCTCGAGAAATCGACGATTATCTTTGGATCTGCTATCCCAGTTCACGATCATTTCTTATTAAAACGAAGATTAGGTATCTATGCTGAAGGAGGTCAAGGGAAGTATCTGGGGATCCTTGAACAGCTACAAGGGTCGAAAGCGCAGATTTTTGCGTATGTCTGGGATTGCTTAAATTCTCGGATAAATGGATGGTCAACTCGTTTTATGTCTAGAGGGGGGAAAGAGATTCTTATTAAAACAGCTTCTGAAGCTTTGTCAACTTATGTCATGTCTTGTTATAAGCTTCATTTATCGTTAATAAAAAATTAACAAGCGCTATTGTGGATTATTGGTGGAGTAATGCCGGCAATTCATGGGGAATCCATTGGGTTGCATGGCAAAAACTTTGTCTACCAAAGAAATTGGGTGGTCTCGGTTTCCGTTCTCTACAATTTTCCAACAAAGCACTGTTGGCAAAACAACTTTGGAGGATGCACTCTTTACCTGATACACTATTTGCTCGTATCTTTAAAGGATAATATTTCAGAAATTCATTTCCTTTTCAGGTGGATATCGCCACAAGACCATCTTATGGCTGGCGAAGTATTTGAGAATCAAGATCCTTGTTATCACTAGGGTTGAGATAAATTATCGGAACGGGAATTGAAACGAAGGTATGGCAGGATACATGGCTACCGACTAAGAGACCTAGTTCAGCCAGGAGTATTGCCCCCAATGTAGATCCAGAAATGAGAGTTTCTGAGCTGTTGGTGGTACACACCACAAACCGGAACACTTCCCTTCTCTCACTCTTAATTCAGAAAGAATATATACATGTTATTCTTTCAATTCACTCATCCTTAGCCTTATCAGATCGGTTATGTTGGCATTATACGAGATCTGGAATGTATACAGTGAAATCAAGGTATAAGCTAGTCTTAGCACAAGAGACTGACCAATTGAATGGTTGGCCGGACCTCCCGTCAATATCACGCCTTTATGAACTAGTTTGATCTTTGTTTGCGCCACCAAAGTTAAAAAAAATTCCTCTGGCAAGTTATTTCGGGTGCGATAGCATTTAAGACACAACTATTAAAGCGTAAGTTACATGTTGATGACTTATGTGAGCATTGTGGTATTGAGTTAGAATCGATTAACCATGCTCTCTTTTCATGTCCCCTATATTACAATGTTGGGCATTATCATCTATTCCCACATAGTCTGGGATCTTCCCCATAGAACATTTATTTCAAAACATGTTCAACCTTTTATCTGGTTTTAAGAAAGGATCCCCGGTAAATGATGAGTTCATAATTTTTCCCTGGATAATGTGGTATATCTGGAAAGCACGAAATGCGTGGTGCTTCCAAAACACTAAGTGGGAACCATTAGATAGTGTCGAACTTGCTGCGAGGGAAGCAAATGAATGGTTTTTAGCAAACTAAGAACTTGGAAAAGAACGGGTACCTAGACAAGACGAGATTTGGGACACAATCCTTTCTTCCCCTTCTATGATGGGATGTGTAGATTTGATAGATCCTGGAAGATCGGGGATCTTATTAGTGGTATCGGATGGTACTTAACTCCCGCATATGGAGACTCAGATTTGATGGGATGCGCAGAAATTCGTTCCGGTATCTCACCTCTTCACACAAAGTTTCTAGCGCTATTATGGTCTTTAAAATGTCTTAAACAATTGGGACAAGACTGTCATACGTTCATTACTGATTCTATGGAGCTGATCCAAATCCTGGCTAAACCACATGAATGACATGCTTTTGTGACAAAGATAGCAGATTTCCAGACACTCAAGAATTTTTTTCTCCCACTTCAAACTCATTCATCAAAGAAGAATATGGAATACAAGAGCATATCGGCTCGCCAGACACGCAAGAAAGGCGAATATTCTATCTCATTATGTTGGTTATGTTACACCCCTTGGGTGCTCTGTAACTCGTAACTCGTTTTAATTTTTATTGATTTTATGTTGTAAAAAAAAATTCTATGTTTTCAATGAAAATTTTGTTTTTAAGTTCCACATTTAATCTGGATTTAAAGAATAATATCAATAGTCAATTTACTTTTTGGGGTATAATAAAATGTTTAATATGGTTTTTTATTGTGTAAAAAATCTTAAAAGACATTTATATTAAACGGAGGGAGTATTAGTATTTTTGTTTGGCATTCAAATATACTAAGTAATACTCTCTATGTTTTTAATTGTATGATGTTTTAGAGTTTTTACATATATTAAAAAACAATTAATTTGTCACTTTAAATATAACACTCTTTTATTATACCAATTTCTCACAACTTTAATCTAATAAAAATTCAGTAAATTCATTGTTTTCCATAAATATTTGTTCATTTAATAAAAAGTTTGCATTGAAAATTTAAGACATCTTCTAATTTGAAACAAGAAAAAAAAATCTAAAACATCTTCTAATAAAAAAACATAAAGAGTATATGCTATGGAAAAAACCTCTGAAGTTGATTTTTCCTTAATCTCACTCTATTTTTTGGTGTTACTCCATCTTGGAGTTGAAAATAGAGTTAACAAAAAATCATGAGTAGTTGTATTTCATTTATAGAATAATCCTATTTTTTTACTCCATTTTGGAGTTGAAAATGGAGTAGAATTTAAGTATATTTACTTCAAACTCCAGTTTCTATTCAAAAATAAAGTTTTTTTTTTGTCAAACCATAGTTCTCATTAGATCATCAGTGAGAGACGAGCCTCCAGGGTACTCAAAAAAGCTCATGACAGAGACAACTATTGTTCCAAAAGGTACATTGGCTACATGGTGAAAGAGATAGAAAATGTTGACAAAAGAGTACCTATCTTTAGATGAAGTCTGACTGAGAAAAATTATGCCATATTGGAATATGAACTTGTCAAAAATCTGCGTCAACACTAAAGCCCCTAATTGGGTTTCACCAAACGACATGGCTAAGAAAAGATCTCGCATAAGAAAAGAGAAAGATGATCGATTGAAGAAGAGAAAAAGAGAAGAGAAGCAAAGACAAAGAAGAAGACGAAGATGAGAGAGAAGGACCCAACACCGGCGAGTCTTAGCATTGCCGGCGCCAGAAACCAAAACTGAAAAGAAGCTTTGGTAATCGTGTATGGGAGAGACTGAGAGGCAGCTACGGTTTTTTTGGAAATCTAAATTTTTAGTAGATTTTTATGTTGTCTCTAAAACAATGAAGTTTTAAAGTAAAAAAATGAAATAAAGTTGGAGATAATCTAAAAATGTGACTTCGTTATCAAAGAAAAAACTGTGACTTTGGTCAACTTGTACCATACTTATATATATAGTTAGAAAAAATTAAGGCACACTAAAAGATGTGCAGAAGTTTTGGTTTTTATCACATAATTTTTTACTAATTTATATGATTTATTATAATTCATAAGTTTTTAAATCATCATCACATTTTTCGTAAAAGTTAATATATGTACATATATATTATACAAAATATTGAATATAATTTATTAGCTTTATTAATTTTACTTTATCTATTAAATAGATATTTAAAATTAATTAAAAATACATCTACTATTTTAAATTTCGAGAAAGTTAGGCACGACTGTATATACATGTCTTCAGCGTAGATATCAATTAAATTTTTATCTTTTTAAAATAATTTTCCTTTTTATAATTTTCTAACAATTAACAATTAAATGTCTGTATTCTAATAGTATTATTAGTCGAAAACACTATATCAGCCTCAAAAATTATATTTTTGTTGACTAGTCTTAAGAAATGGAAGTTGCAAAAAAAAAAAAGTCATAAGAAATGGGAAAAAGTAAGGAAGTATATTTGATGTTTCATTAATTTAAATATATCCATATTCTCGAAGTTTGCGTCTATGATAATTTATTATTACATTGTTTTCGTACTTCAAAACCTTTTTATCTTTAAATATATATGTTATATACAAAAGAAGACCCACGAATCTCTCAGTCAAGGTCAACCAAAACATATACTAAGATTATAATATTATTGTAATTTAATTTCATACCATTTACTCGGTAAAAAAGAAAATTACTACAGATTTGGCAAACTAATTTGAACAATCTCGTGAACCAACAAAAAAATAATAATAATAATAATAATAATTGAACCATCTCTAGATTAAGATTCCATTTTTTTGCTTAGTGATTTTTATTTTGGAGTTAAATTATGTTATAACCCTATTTTATACTTAACTCTAAAATGATCATGTTACATAAAACATAAACCTATGAATAAAATTATTTTATTTATAAATAATTTCATTTTTATTCTATATTCTTTTGACAATATTTTTATTTTATTTGTAAGTTGAATATAAATAGAGTTGATTTTTTGTAATCTTAACTTCATAATAAAATTCTTTTTTATTGTGTTTAGAAATTGGTTTTATGGGTTAAAGTTGAGAGATTCCGTTACAGTTATATTAAAAATAATATTCCATTAATTTTTTTATTATAAAATCTAAAATCTACATCTGACATCTAACATTATCTGAAGCCTAATATCAATTAACATATCTAAATACTTCTTGTGTTTTATTTTATGTAATCCTTTAATTTTTTAAACGTTGATTAATAAACACATAAATTAGATCATAGATAAATTATAATGTTAATTTTGTATAGGAACATGAAAACATCAAAAATAAATAAAAATAATATTCTAAAATATTATTTAATGTGAAATAAAGGGAATACGAAATTACTATTGATTCATTATCATATAATATTATTAAACGAAATACAAAATAAGATTATTATGCGAGACAACAAAAAAAAAGAGAAGAAATGAGATAAATAAAAAGACTGAAAATAATTAATAAGAAATCAATTATGAAGAGACGTTCCCTTCCTTGCTAGCATTTTCATTATTGTTGCCACGGTTTGCCGGAGGAGCCGCCGGAGATGGAGGAGGAATCTGATGACGCGGTGGCTGAGAAGGAATGGAGGTGGAGGAGGGAAGATTTGATGTGAGAGAGATATCGGAGAGTTCTTCAAGAGAGATCGGAGAAATGCTTTGAGAAGGTCTTCTTTGGTGACGACTTGGTCTCTCCGACATGGTTTGATGCAGATTCAGACAAGAGAGAGAGAGAGAGAGAGAGAGAGAGAGAGAGAGATTGGTGTGTGTGAGTGATGATGAGAACAAGAGAGAATGAGAAAGAGGGTCTTTAAATAAAGAGAGTGGAAACCAATGGGGTTAGGTATTTGTAAATTTATTTATTTTTGGTCAAATAGGTATTTGTAAATTCTAATTGTGTATTTTTTAAAAGGAAACAAAATTGTGAAATTTTAATATTTCATATAACTCTTTCTCTCTCTTATAAAAACTAAAATATTTTTTATAATGGAAATACCGGACTAAAACAATATAAAAATATAATATAAGTTAAATTTATTTAATTTTTGTTATGAACTTTCTATTAAATTATATTTAATATATTTATCACATCTTAGATTTAGGCATTTTGTTTATTTTTATCATGTTTATTTATTAGCTTTCTATCAAATTTCGATGTAAAAAGACAAAGGAAAATTTTTCTCTGCCAATGATCACTATAGTTTAAAATTTTACTCTGGTTAACGGTGGTTTTGATTACTGCCTTTGATTCTCGTCGAGTGAAGATGGATATGATGAATCTTAGGTGATTCTTTTTCTATTTATTGGTTAAGAGTTTCCTGATCGGTGATATGAACTCTGTTTCCTTCTTCGGATTTTGTTAATTATTCGACACGTTTAATCTCAGGGATTTTTTCCCGGGAAGTTTGCGATTTGATTTTTGCTTGGTTCATGGGATTTTAGCTATTGTCACGACATTTTTTCTTAATTTTCTTATCTATTTATTGGTGCTTTAGGCATTGTGGCTTATCACACATTTTACTCTGCCATTTCTTTTTGTGCTCACGGTGATTAAGTCGTTCATCAGATTGGCGATAGGTTCTAGTTCATCACAGTGGCTCTTGTGCGTTGTAATGCAGCTAACAGATTCAATCGTCCACTGGTGATACCAGAATTTGATAATTTCACGATATCCTTTTGTTTCTAAGCGTGAATTAGGTTGAAAAGATTTAGACAAATTGGTTCTTCACGAGTAGCCCCCTGGGAGATGGTAGGCGATTAATATAATTGTCGATAATACCAAAAAATGAGGGGGTCGAATTCGTCATGATGCCTCCTTTCTCGATTTTTTTTATTAATGTGGGATTGTTGTGGTATGATAGATTTCCCTTTCACCGGTAACTACCTATCATGGTTAGGGAGACGCGGTAGAAATACAGTTCATTGTCGACTTGATCGAACCATGAGTAATGAAGAGTGGCATGACACTTTCTCCTATGTCCGTATTGAATACTTACGGTCTTTGGGTTTCTATCATCGACCTCATATGGTCTACCAGGACAATCGCAAACCCAGAGGATCGTGCCTCTTTTAGTTTGATAAGCGATAGCCACTTAAGAAGAATTTTGAAGGTATAGTTTGGGATGGATGGGATCAGGGATCTTTGAAGTTGACTATCTCTATCGGGGACAAGATCAATAATTGTCATGTTCGGATCTCGGGCTGGCGAAGAGAGGAAAAAATTAATTAGTCATGGGCAGAGCCGTTCTTGAGCACAAGCAGAGCAAGCATTAGCTTGCGGCCCTTTTTTTAGTTTAAAATTTTTGATTAAGAAAACAGCCCGTTTTTTAAAAAAATTATACAATTTCGGCCTATTTTTTCGTTGTCGATTGCGGCCTTTGTAAATTTTTTAAATCTCAGGACCGGCACTGGTCATGGGATGCGGACACTCTTAATGCACAAATTGATGCGGTCGCATGATGGCCACTCAACAAAAGAAATAGCAGCGTTTCTTGATCGCCTTCAATTTTCTATTTTGGATGAGGTGATGTTATGGAAACAAAAAAATATGTATTACCTGGTTGTAGGAAGGGGATAAGAGTTTTTTCATGCCTCTAAAAACAACATCGTGCTCGAAATTGAATTTCAAGATTATTAAAGGCGAATGGGTTGTGGATAGAGAAAGATGAGGAAATTGAAGACGAAGTTGTGTCTTAATTTCAGGAATTGTTTACCAGTTTTGCACAGATTCCCATGGATTCAATGCTTTAGGATTTAAGACCAGTTATTACCGCTGACATGAATTCCCAATTGATTAAACCTGTTTTTGGTGCAGAAATTAAAGATGCTCTTTTTGTTATGGCTTCATAAAGGCACCAGGATCGAATGATATGGCTTCCTTTTTTCCATCGATATAAGCATATTGTTGGGAGTAATGTCATAAAATTGGTACAATATTTTATGGATAAGGGTTATTTTGATAGTAAGTTTAATGAGACTAACATTTTGTTACATTCTGGAATTGGATAGACCTAAGGAGATGAATAATTTTTGACCGATTAGTTTATGTAATGTGGTATATAAGATCATCTCTAAGGTTTTATCTCAGATAATTCGAGCTTTCTTACCCATTATTATCTATGAGACACCGTCGGCCTTCGTTGGAGGATGGGTAATTTCTGATAATATTTTCATGTCCCAAGAAGTCTCTCATGTTCTAAATATGATGGAAAATTGTAAGATGAATTTTATGGCCATTAAAATTGATATGAGTAATGCATATGACCGTGTTGAATGACATTTTCTGTATGCAATCATGACAAAATTGGGCTTCACAAAAAAGTGGATTTATTGGATCATGTAGTGCGTGACAACGGTATTCTATCGGGTTTTTACTAATGGTGTCCCTACATGTGGTATAAGACTCATAAGATGGTTACGCTAAGGTGATCATCTTTCGTTGCTTAAGTTTATTCTATGTACTGAGGCATTTGTTGCTAATATTTATGTGGCCGAGCAGAAAGGCCTTATTACTGGAATCAAAATGACATGGACCTGCCCTTCCTTGTCTCATCTTTTCTCTTTGCAGATGATAATTTTATTTTGTAAGGCTAATCTACGGGAATGTGATGCCATCATCAATATCTTATTTAGGTATAGAAAAGCGACAATGTATTAACTTGGGAAAGTCAACGGTAATATTTGGAAAAAGGTGCCTCCACAAGAAAGATATCTCATAAATGAATGGTTGGGGATTGTCACTGGCGAGGGCGGTGGCAAATATTTGGGTATCCCTGAACAACTTCAAGGTTCCAAGGCCAAGGTTTTTGCCTATCTTCAGGATTGTCTCAACGGTCAAATTAATGGTTGGTCTGCAAAGTTTCTTTCCAAGGGGGAAAGGAAATTATGATCAAGTCAGTCGCTCAGGCACTTCCAACTTACATCATGTCATGTTTTAGATTGCCTAAAAGCCTTCTCCAGAAGCTCACCATTGCAACTGCTCCGTATTGGTGGACTATGAAGGCCGAGGGTGGTAGAATTCACTGGGTCGCTTGGTCTAAAATGTGTTTACCAAAAAATTGGCGGATTGAGATTTCGTTCCCTTGATTTGTTTAACTAGGCCTTATGGTAAAAAAATTATGGAGATTGTATTCTAATGGAACGGTATTTCTGTCACAATTTACCATTCTTGGCTTCCAAACTGTCGCGTCCGTCTTATGGATGGAAAAAGTATGTGGGGTGTTCAATCGTTGCTACAACAGGGTTTGTGTCGAACTACTGGGAACGAGCTCCAATCTAAAGTTTAGGTTGATAATTGGATACTAGGGAAGACACAACACATTGGGTATAGTGATATATCTATCAGTGATTCAAATATAAGAGTGAGGGTCCTCTTAAAAAGCAGATGGGACCACTTGGAATACTCAATTATTCAAGCAGTTATTTTCTCAAGAGGTTATTCCTCAAATATTAAGTATACGATCATCACGTTAACGGGATGATGATTATTGTTGGCATTTTACTACATCAGGCTCCTACACGGTTAAATCGGGATATGATCCGCTAGCTTTGGTTTTGAGTGATGATATGGCGTTTATCTCTCCATTGCCAACGATTAATATCCTGAAGGAAAAAGTCTGGATTCGGCAAGCACCTCTGGAAATCAAGCATCTTCTGTGGCAAGTTCTTTCCAGAGCTTTGGTGGTGAATATACAGTTAGCAAAGCGGAATTTGTGGGTTGATCATGTTTGCACTCGCTATGGATATGACGAGAAAACAATTAATCATGCAATGTTCACTTTTCCATCAGCCTATACCAAACGTGGATCCTATCATCAATTCCAACAAGCCCATATGTTTTTCCAACTTCGAATTTCCTGGAGAATGTTCAATATCTTTACTCTCATTCTAATTCAGATAATGATAATTTTGCTATCAAAGATTCTTATGGATTCTTTGTTATAATTGGAATGTCCGGAATGATAAATTGTTTAATGGGAAAATATGGGATCAACCCAATATTTTAAATCTAGCTTCGAAGGAAGCCCCATATTGGAGTTATGACCATAGTGATAATAGGTTTTTATTGTCCATGGGTTATCAATCAACCCATCGTTGTAGTATGGATGGGTTTTTAATGTCAAT